>JABUQX010075550.1:2500-22500 GCA_015478945.1 Trachelipus rathkii
TTGTCCAAAATATGTTTTCCTCTCCTCTTCCTCTCTCCTCTCTTCTTTTTCTTCTCTCTCTCTCGCTCTCTCTCTCTCTCTCTCTGCCTCTCTCTCTCTCTCTCTCTCTCTCTCTCTCTCTCCTAACTCTCTCTCTCTCTCTCTCTTCTCTCTCTCTCTCTCTCTCTTCTCGTCTCTCTCTCTCTCTCTCTCTCTCTCTCTCCATTTAAGCTCACAAGCATATTTAAAACTGTTACAAATATCTCATATATCTATATTTATTAATATCGTAAAATCTTATGTGGAGTATCAGAAAGCGTTCATCCTTTACTAACAACTTTCACTTTTTACTTGGATTTTGATATCAGGGTCTATCAAATAACCAAAACAAAAGCTTATTCATATTCATTATATATATAATATATATAACACACACACATATATATTTTTTATTAATATTCTAAAGCACAGATTCTCGTTCAATACGTCTCTATAAACAGGATTCTCTAAGACGTCGTTAAGGCGATTCGGCTAGGCAGATTACACGCTTGTGCATGTCGGCTAGTAGCGTCGAATGAAACAGCGAGACCTCTACTAAGGTATATATATATTATATATATATAATATATATATATATAATATATAATATATATATTTAGTTAATTATGATTATGAGTATATGTATGGTATTAAGCGTACTATGATATTATAGATGAGTCGAATATAGAGTATATTAGTTAGTTATTAGTAGTGAAGAATACCCCTACCGGCTGAGGCTTTGGAGACTCGTTATCAAGACCTGAAGTACAAGTAGCTGACTTCAATTTGAGTCAGAAAAGCTTTTGAAGCACCAGTATGTCGAAGGAAATAATAATAATGTAAATTAATAGGGAAAATGGAAAGATAATAAAATAATAATTAATAATAATTTAATAATAATAATGTGAAATAGATATATATAGTAATTTAGCAGATAAGAGGCGAAATTAAGACGTAATGAAAGTGATAGTCAAATAATCATAATAGGAGAGATGTAATAATTGAAATAATGAGACGTAAGTAGGATTTTTGTTAATGGAGGTAAATGATGATAGTTGAGATCCCACCTGGCCAAGGGATATAGTAAACACCATTTACATTAGATAACGATAACAGTATTTTATACCATTAATAGAAGTGTATCCTGATAATAATAGCATAATAATCAAATCCCAATTGATAGCATCATTTAAATGGTAGTAGAGTGTATGAATAAATATTATTATTTCTTATATTGAATTCTTGGATTTTCTAAAAATAATTACGAAGTAATGGTCTCACATAAATTAATTGAGATAATTATAAATATATCTAATTAATATAATAATAATATAAGTAATAATAATAATAATTAATGATACGGCTATTAGACGGGTCTTTCATTATATTCAAATTTTATGATTACATTACTTTCTACTAACTAATAATTCTTTTCACTATGCTCGATTCTACGACACCCTACTCCCAAGATTAATTTGAGGAGGGTAAAAGAGAGGGTAAAGATAAAAATAAATGTAAAGATAAATAATACTAGTCATAACTCTGCATAATTTAACTTTGCTGTTTCCAGTTTATTGTTAATAACAAAATTAAAGGCCGACGAAAAAATTATATATTCTTCTAATTAATTTACTTTATATTTAAATATAACATAGATTAATGATATAGTGAGATTCTTTAATTTTATTTAATATGTTGTATTACTTCATTTAGTAATTCCATTATATCATATCACTCAGTTTGTTCTATATATTACTCATACTCACAGTATTTTTACTTAGTCCACAGTATCCGGACTTCAGTTATTAAAACAAACTAATAGAAAAATAGTTATTAGTATTATTATATGAGAAGTATAGCACCACCAATCACCACATATTAAGAATGTTATAATTTAAGTTATAATTAAAATAAGTGTTAATTAATAATATGAGAAAACCTTTAAATTACTTACTAAACATGAATAAATAAAAAAAGCTATGGATAGTAGTTTATTACAATATGAGAAGAAAGCACCTTAAAATAGTGAATGATTTTATACTTGGATCAATAAAAATGTTTTTTCATATATGTGACCATTAAATTCCTTATTATTTCTTTATGACCTCTTTATCCCCCAGAAGTTTATTTTTTGGTGATAATTATGAATTTTCTCCTTAAATTATCTCTAAGTATAAACTTCTTGGTTAGTAATAATGATGCTACAAGTATAAATAGTTTTTCACTCATTACGTAAGTGAGTTAA
The DNA here is from genome assembly GCA_015478945.1 of Trachelipus rathkii. Classification (NCBI taxonomy): domain Eukaryota; kingdom Metazoa; phylum Arthropoda; class Malacostraca; order Isopoda; family Trachelipodidae; genus Trachelipus; species Trachelipus rathkii. Next base: position 4,764 of record JABUQX010075550.1, read on the forward strand.
TTCCATTGAATAGGCCCTGATACCTTTCTTTTATTTCACATTATCACTTTTTAGATATTCTACTGATGGTAAATATAAACGTTTACAACCCTTAGCTTACCTCACTCAGCATCACTCTCAATATTGTTTATCGGTGATTAGGGTAAAAAATATCATAAAAGTGACTGTTCAAATATCTTTATCAGGCTCATCAAGGATACTAATTACATTACATATCTCTCTTAGGGGGGGGGCATCGGGCAGAATGTTGGCGCAATACTCTGGTCAGGCATATGCATTAATCATGAACTAAAATGATCTTTGCTTTTAAATAAAAGCTTATGAATGATTACCAAAGCCAATCCTTCTCATATTGATCTTTACTAATTTATGATTCAATAAAGTGGGAATCGAACATTTAAAATTCCGGTAACTTAATTCTGATAGAAAATGATAGGGAAAAACTTTTCATATCGCAGGATAGAACTGAATGAAACATTGCCCATCTGTATTATAGGGCTTTCACGAACTGTTGTATCTATTAGTAGCCTATTTTATTATATTATGTGTAGATATAGCGTGGCACAGTATACAGAATGTGTTCCAGAATAACGATATATAAGGTTACCTTTATGCGATACTATGTTGATTATCAGGTATGATCAACATACAGAGCCATTACAACTACACCTTGTCGTCGAGGCAAGCGCCCACGTTTAATCATATTAGGACGTGACCAAGTTTAATCCCTTGCGTGACTTCACTTTAACGTCCGAGCAGACCTCGTAAATGCCCCATCAACATATAGAACATGTATGAGGAATTGAAGACTCTACATTTCTCTTCAGCTCACGACCACACGTTTTTGCCTCGGACTAACCGAAGCATGGACACTAACCCTCTCCACGCGATTGCGAGAGCATATTTGGCTCGGCGGCGCGATACCATGAGCGAGGGTGCACACATGACTATCTGAGCTATTCTAGGTGGGCGTCTCTTTTATTTAAAATATAAATTATAAATTCAAAAACATTATTGTCAAAAAAACATATCAAATATCTACTATCACACAGATCACTAGATAAGCAACAGGTAACATACATATATATTATATAATAATGATAAATATAATATATACTAATGAGGATAGTTTTACCACTGAGTTTTAATAGAAACTTAGCTTTTTATAAACTAGTTTTAGAGGAGTTCTATGAAAAAGCCCCAATTCTTACAATTATTATCAAATCTTATAATATTCCTGATATTTAAATTTATTGAGCAAATTTGAGGCAGTATTTACTAGTATAATTTATCATACAGCTTTGTTGAATTAAATATTTTATATATGAGTGAAATTGCCTGCTATCTACTTATCTTTACTATGTACATTAATGGTGGTTTCTTTTATACTACAAATTAGTATCTTTTCCTTGAGTATGATGTCTGCGAGCAAAGCCAGGACATAAAAACATTCATGACTATTCATTATATCTCCTATATATTACTAAGTCACACAACATAAAATCTCCATAAATCATTACAAAAATAAAATAAACTACCTTATTACTTTATGCTATTTCAATTATCTTTGAATTCTATTTATCAAATATCTAGTATCTAATGTATATTTATACTATTCTTTACTTCTACTTAATCTAGCGTAGCTATTCTATTAATCTCTCTCTATTTTAACTAGCTTGAATCTAATGTTTATTCTTACTCCTAAGCACCATATTATGGTCTATCTCCAAATAAGTATGTTACATATTTATACACCCAACTTATTCAGCTAATCTATATCATATAACAATATAACAAACTCTTGGTGGTGTTAAAGCATCAATGAGAACAGCTCTGGGACACTAATTATTGCATTTTACTAACCTCGCGACAATCACTGAAATACCACTTATTTCTGACCGAATTGTATGGTCTGACGGTAGGTAGTTTAGATTTATATGGTTCACCTATTTATTATACAAACTAGTTAACTTTTATTTTAATATCCTATCTGAAATTCGTAACTACTAAAAATATCATCAAACGCTAATTCATTACAAAATATATCTAGTATATCACAATCATTAGAATAATTAATTATTTATTATATATCTGTCAAAAACACTCGCTCTCCAAATATTTTGTCATTTCCTTTTGTTGAATGGACTTTACGACCAAAAAACTGAGCACCAACGCCAATGCGAGGGCGTTGAGCCTGTGACTACGAGACTAGACATGCCCATGCCAATAGCAACTCAAATGCCGAATTGAGCTGCCAGTCGACCCATGTGTCTCTTCTCCCCTCCTTTTCCCATTGCCCAATCGCACTCCATGCCTCCTAAAAGATTGCTCCTCTCAAATGCACCCAACATTTGCTCCTATGGCCCAAATGCAAATGCACAAAATGTATAATATATAAAAATGACAAAAAAGGATGCCCACGCAATAGAGAACGCATACTGGGTGAGACACGCGGAATGTTTGACGACGACAAAAAAAGACTCTTTAGTCCTGAAATCCACACGAGCTCTCTGTTCCCGCAACAGAGTCACGAGCAGGTAGTCTTCTTACGAAGAGCTCGCTGTATTGATAGTCCTCTCATCGATCTCGTTTTAACCACAACACTTATCCCACACAAAGAATAAAACACAGACCATCTTTGGCATCTCACTTTAGGTTTAGTTGCTTTACACACGACACGGAAGCTACAAAAGCACAACTTGGTACTGCAACCATATTCACTATGATTAATGAGCGGGATAAATTCCATTGATTCACCAAAATCACTGTTGTTACTTTACGATTGATGATAGCGTTACTGAGGCGTATCTAATTTCACGAAGCAACAAACAAAAAAAAGTGGCAAAAACAACCAATATATTATCGGCAACTAGGAAAGGCGTATTAGTAAGTCTTTCGAATTTCCTTTCTTTTCAAGAATGACTCAAATGCCTAATCCCGAGCTTTTTTCTTAAAATGAAAGAATGAAGAGAATTTGGAAAAGGTTGAACTATGTCATGTGAAGTGGGAGTGACACTGTTAACTATTTTAGCGTTCCACGGTCTGCAATTAGTATTTTTAAGAGTTTGTCTACCATCTATAGTATATTTTTTTTTTCTTTGTCTAATATTATTACCATCTGGTATATTCAGGCCCACTTAAAAAATAAGCAAAAAAGAAAAGAATATTGTCGCAAAAAATTTCATTTGCTCTCTAACACAAACCGTCTAGTATTTACATACGTATCTGAGAGATCAAATCTGTTAAATGGTTAAAATGTATATTACATTATTATATTAAAAATCTAATCAAAATAAATCGTAATTATTCTTCTGGAAATATTATTACCTAGCCACTAAGATATCAATAACTAATGACTATTCAACTCTCAATTCATATTCTACTATCATATCCTAAAAAAATTTACCTAAAATTAAATAAAATGTCTTAATTAATAGAATACATCAAATATAAGGTACAATCTCGAGTATTTCAAATAAATAATATAATAAATATCATAAATCACTTAATTATATATAGTTGTTTCATGAATGATTAATACATTAATATAATTACACTATGAATTCTTAGATAAACATTATTATTTTCCTTTTCATTATTATAAAGAGTCATTATTTTATATTATTAATAACTATATATGTTACATGTTAAGTATTGTAAACGAAAAATGTTTACCACAACTATAAGTATTTATAATATATCGCAATCAATTAATAATAATATAATACATCACCATTCTGGTATATTAATTTACCACTTGTAAAGTGGCCATCACAAACTAGGATTAATACGATAAGTGAATGGAATAATAATAATGAGAGATAATTAATATACTAATAATATTAATAATATTACATAATATATAAAACAATTTAAACATAATAAATTAAAATAATAATTTATTAAGTTAACTAGTGAATAATGATATAAATTAAAAATATTAAAATATTAATTAAGAAATTAAAAATATTAAGAAATAAAAGTTTAAATAAAAAAAGTATTTTGCATAAGAATACCAAGTTATGAGAAGAAATAAAAAATTATAAAGAAAAATCTATTTATTGGTGATTCTTATAGGAATATTTTTATTTATCTAAACGATTAATAATATTTTATTATATAGTATTCATAAGTTAAGGATTAGTTCTTAAGAAAAGAGACATAGATCGTATGAGTGGATCTTTATATACTTTCTATATATATGCATTGTTTTATTCAAAAGTGAGTTAAATAATAAAAATGGAATAGTAAATAATCTCACTGAGTATACATTCGAGGTATTAGTCAAGAGAATTAAAAAATTCTCACGATTGGTCAGAATAGGACATATAATGTGTTGCAATGTTAGCAACAATTGTAATTATTAATGGTATGATATACTGTAAATTGTAACAGTAGTCTACAGTATACTCAATAATATTATTATTAATACAAGCTATGCTGGGCCGTACTCTATAATAGTTTTTGGAGGGAACGCTCTAACCCGCCGTGTTAATAGCCCTCTCTCTCCTTAGTGCGTCCTTATGCTGCTCTCTATGCGTCCTCATATCTTTTTTCTCACCTATCCAATTGCGCCTTCTTTTCGCGCCTGCGTACCTTTTTCCGCCTCGGCTCAGTGCTATGCCTGCCTCAAATCTTATTTCTGCAATCTCAGTATCCATATACTCTTCTTTACAGTCTGCCTGTCTTGTCGTCACTCTAATAACACCATGCTCTCACGTCTCTCTCCTTTCTCTTCCATATGCGTGCGTTACATCCACCCAACCTCATACACACACGACAATCTAAATGTTTTAACTTTTTGTTGCATGAGAAAATTATAAAACACGCGTTGCCTAAACTATTAAATAAATATTACTACACGTCCTATTCCTCTATTTTACATATGTTATCCGTGTGATCCTAATTGTTTTTATCCCCAGGGTTAGTATTCAGCTTCTGAGTAAGTAGTCATGGGCATATATAATATGAATAAACTTCAGTAGCCATATTTGACCAATATTTAATAATTTTATGTAGTTAAGATATACTACTTAGAAACCAGTTATTATAATATTTAATATATATTATATATAATATATATATAATTAATATATATATTTATTATATTATAATAATATATATATATTTATTAATATAATATATATATTATCGTAGGAAAAACATCTGGCTTATCTCTTCAAGTGAGAGCATAAAGTTTATCATTTACAAAAAGCTTGTGATGAGTAAGTTTCACGTTACAATTAAATAGGGTTCTTATTTACCTGGAGGTGTTAGTATATAAATATATTGTAGACCAGTATCTTCATATAGGTTACTTATTATCTCGTTTTTAAGATTATAGGTTAATATTAGAGTATTCTTATTCATGAAGTTCACTATGATATGAAAATATAAATAATATTAATTCCAGGTAGGCATATATCTCTCTTCTCAGTGCATATTAGACTACAATACTTTTTCATTTTGACTATCTAAAATTTCTGTCTCCAGAGTTCTGATAAAGGTGCATATTATTTATATAGTGATGAATAAATATAATTACTAATGTTGGCTTACTATATGAGATATGAAATTTAAAGTGAAAAGGCCTCAAAAACATATCCTGTGAGCTCTCTGTGTTTCTCCAGAAACCTGTACTAACCTAGAATTGCTGATCTGAACTATAAGACCATTATCATAAAAGTAATTTGACATACCTCTATTTTCATAGCTATAGCTTTCTTCTCGAAAAAATCAATTTGAAACCTTCTGCCAGTTGATATGATGCCTGTCCTATCTAGCGAGGCGTGCTAAGCTCTATATTTAGCCGCGCCACACTCGTAAAGTTCGGCCTGAGTGACGCCCTCCTGGACTCCTCCCAACCCCAGTGTCTGTTCGCCCTCTCTTGTTTGATCAATATATAATTTTGATTTTTATGCATGCCTTTGTCGTCTCTATAACGTTATCCACCTTAAAGAAGACCTATGCCCGCGCCATAAGTGCGCATAAAGATGCAGCAAATTGAGGTCAGATAGGGCGTGAGCTAATACGCACCAGTATCTGTAAATATATATATTATAATATATATATATATATATTATATATATATATATTATAATAATATAATAATATAATATAAACAAAACTAGAATCTAATACTATTATTTGTTTTAATTTAGTTTGTTAATATATATATAATAATATATATATATATTATATATATATATATATATATATAATAATTATATTAATATATATTATTATAATAATTAATAATATATATAATATTATAAGATATAATATATTTATATAATTATATATATATATATATATATATAATATATATTATATATATAATAATATATATAATATATATATTATAATATATAATATTAATATAATATATATATATATATATATATATATATTATTAAATATATATATATATAAATAGTTATAATTATAATAATTATATATTATAATTTGAGCGCGTCTACAATCGACTTTTTAAAATACTACCCTTATATTCCATAATAATAACTACTAACATTCAGGAGCTTTATTACTCTGCCCGGTTAATGACTCGGTCTTTATTCAACCTTAGCTATTCAAGTTGAATCGTAATCGTGACGCGTAAGCTTCAGAGTGTCAACGATATCAAGCAACACAAAATACTGGTGAACGAGTAATGGAAACTCTCTCTTCATCCAAAAGTCCCAAGAGTGAGATGATGAGAACTATAAAGCAATGAAATATTCGCTTTGTGAAGTAAAATTTAGTATTAATTAGAGACGCCAAACAAAATGGCCACTCAATCCCTCATTTCGCCGAGCTGTTCCTATAGGTTACCATCTTTACTGAGTGAATAATAGATATGCCATTCGGTATAGCTACCTCCCATCATATACGATTTATACTACTATACTGCTCTCCACCAAGGTTTTCGAGTCTACTGGCTAAATAATAATAATAATAATATATAATAATATGATTAGGCCACAAACTTGAGTATATATATATATAACAAGTAATAAATATAAAATTTACAAACTTATAAATATATTTAAAGCTCTGAATCGTCTATTATCGGGGTATAGTTGTATTCGTCTCCCTTATCACTCAGACTATGAATACGATAAAACGTTTACACGTGATAATTATATAAATAACTTGCCACGTGATCTATACCGTATTGACCACACTTAATATCGACTATCAATACAGTCTAACTATATATTTATTAAACGAATAACCCCATATACCTCCCATTAGTGACAAAATTATTGAGTCGAAAGTCATATCAATCTCCGAACCAATCTTGATTCCCAATCTTACATTAGAGATTTAATATCTCACTGCTAGGACTCATCTCGCCGCCGTTTCATTTTCCTAATCTAATCGAATACCATTAAACACCTTCCAAAAGGATATTATCCCATATTCTTATCCGAATTCTTAATACCCCTATTAATAAATGATAACCTATTTGTCTTGTATTACTACAATAATAAGTAAGAATTGATTTCTTACACTACACATTAGTATAATTTTGTTACGTTAATACTTAGGACTTTTATATATAATAGCTATATATATATATATATGTGTATATATATGTATTTATGTATTTATTTGTTTATTATTTAAAATTGATACTGATATTTTACATATTCATTAGTTAATAATAATCTAGGTTAGGGTGTATATTTTACTTAAAACAGTATATATGTTCCAGGTAATAACTACACGCTCCAATAGTGTTATTTTTTTATTTTATAGTATTAATATTTTTTTTTTTAAACCAGAGTGATAGCCGCTTTAGTGAGCCTTAGTAATTGGAGTGAGGTCCTGTATCCTAAATGACCAATATATATTATATATATATAATATAATATAGATATAATTATAAAATTATTATATAATATATATATATATTAATATATTAATAATATATATATTATATATATTAATATATAATAATTAATTAATTATATAATATTATATATATAATTAACTTAAGTTGAATTTTCTGGGTTCCCAATATATGTATATATTATAGACATATAGACTTATTTTGTATATTTGGCTAAATATATATTAAATATATAATATATATTAATATATATATATATATATATTAATCCAGAGCATCCCGAAGTAGTTCAGGACATGTTTAACTAGAAAACTATATATATATTATACATCTATATAGTAAAAAAAAAACATATTTTTTATGATTTTCAGCGTTAGTATTTCAATCAGTATAAGAATAATACTTGAAAAAAAAATTATTATTGTAAATATATATTACTTAATAATCACCTTTTAAAAATATATGTAAATATATTCAAATTCTACGAGACGGCTGGCATGATAACAGCTTAGTGACCGATGAATTACCATAACGTGTATTAAATATAAACTCGATAATATAGACCATTATAAATGAATGGTGAACCTATAACTGATTACACATGTTGGCATTGCTTAGTCTTTATTTCCGTAGAGAGAAAACTGATGTACTATCGTTAGTATGACAATCTGATTGTGAGTCACATTAAACCACGTATGGAACAGTAGAGGATTTGTGACAGTAAGTTCCCTCTCCTTCTTATATCTTTCTTCGCTCCCTTAGCGATGTATTCACCGATGTAGGAGAGAGCCGCGCGTACTCAATAACCGTATTTTCGTGCTGGTATACCTGTGATGCAATTTTTAATCTGTAGGCGTCATATTGCTTTTAGATTTATATCTTAGCTATACGTATTTATTGATAAATATTTCCTCTTAAACGTGTTTTAAAGTCATCACACTTAAAAAAAGTGATGCGTTGTATGCTCACATGTGGTTAAAAAATATTAGTCGAGTAGTAAGTCGCTTGCTGTCACTATGTCTGAATTGTCATTAAGATGATATAAGATGAAATCTATTTACAACAATTATATCTCTTCTCTCATCATCATACCTCTTAATATTTATATAAAAAGCTGATTTATTTTTTTTATATTTTAATTTTATATATCTAGCTAGTGATAAAAATGATCTCTATTACTGATTAATAAAAATTGATATTATATTTCACTATAGTAAGTCATGTTATAGTGATTTCTAGTTACATGTATTATACCGAACTTCATTCTGAGTGAATGTTAATCTACTATATATATTATATATATATAAAATATATATATATATATATATATATATTAATATATATATATAATATATATATATATATATATTAATATATAATATATATATATGATTAAGTATATTATATATAATATATTATATAATATATATTAATATATAATTATATAATATATTAATATATTATAATATTAATTTATATATAATATATTAATATATATATATATATATATATTAAATAACTATATATAATATATATTATATATAAGATATATATATTATATATATATATTAAATATTAATATATAATATAATATATATATATATAATATATTATAATATATATATAATATATATACTATATATATTATATATATATATATTAATATAATATATATATATATATAATATATAATATATATATATATATTATATATTATATATATAGATATATATGTGTATTATATAATATATATATATATATATATAATATATATATTATTAATATATAATAATATATATTAATATATATATATATATATATATAGTATATTAATATATGTATATAGATATATTATATTAATAATATATATGTGTGGTTGAGTGATGTTATATGTAGATTTCAATGTAGAAGAGTAAAACTAGGATTACCCGTTCTATCTTTGATTTAATTTGTTTGTGTTATAGACAGGGTCTCAAACCCCTATTTTGTAAAAATTAGGATTAAGGAAATAAAGAAAGAAAAACTCACTGAATGCTCATTCATCCTATCAGAAGCGTGATCTAATTACTACTAACTAAATATCAATATATTACCAGCTTTAACATTTATGGAGTGACCTTTGAATACTTTGAAAGATTTAGTAGCTCCTAACGGACGTGAAGAGTACCAGACAACCCGCCACAAGGAACAAGAAAAGTAATCTTATCAATCTACTAATTATTATGTTCGGTAGAGAGATACACACAGAACATAAAATAGAGCAAAATATAGCATATATGATGTATGATTATGTATATCATGGACATCTATCACGGGTTGAGTAAAGTGAATCCCAGTTGTTAGAAAATATTTTCGTATCTCGTGGTCAAATCTTCTTCGGTAGACAGCCGAAAACAAGTCGCACGCGAGCAGCCTCACAGCCTCTTTCCTGCATCAAATCCACTCAAATCCCTCGTAACAGCCTCAAAAGAAGTTCGCAGCATGGCTCCAGCAGCCTTAGCGGACAGCCTGTATTCCGTTGCCTCGCATGCAACACAAGGCAAGTTAAGCTAGTCAACCCCGTACCGTTAGGAGGGCAAAGATGTAACTAATCTTCCATTAAGAGGACACACGGTACGCCATGGGTATCGTCTAACAATTAGATGTCGTCATATATTCACTGATATTATCATCGGAGCTCTACTTTCATTTCTTCTAAATGATATTTGAATTGATATGAAGACTATCCTCCATTATTAATTGAGTATGACGATCTATTGCACTCTGGATAGATTCATATTAAAAAGATATAACTAACATAGAGTATAATGAATGGTTAGTTATTAGATTAACGGTATAAGAAAACAACTTTGTTAGTTAAATACATGATAAAGTATATTAGCCCTATTATTATATCGTTGATATAGATATTGTTTAATATTATGATACTCTCAATGGAGCACTATTCATTATTATCGGAAACTTATAAAATCAATATGATATTATATAAATAATTTCTAGTTATTTATTACTTGATGATTTTATTTCTGTGATTAAAAATCAGTAATTTTATTTTGTATTATTATATTTACATTTATTAATTTTATTATTATCTATTTGACTTAATAAGACTTATAATTAGATTACGTATTATATATTATTATATTATTATCTGCTTGAGAGTGTTTTATACTCTCTAATGAAGTACTATTTATCAAGTTAGAGTTAATTTGATTAAGCTACTAGAGTAGACTGATCTAACAAATTTAGTAATTAAAATTGTATCTTGTTTTTCAACAAGTGGTTGCATACGAACATTAGTCCAAGATGGTTATTTGATGTACCATATAAATTTATGATAGTCCTGTGGTGTCCTCATTAGACTCGATTTATTTAGTATAATTTTTATGCAAACATTTTAGTAATTAAGGTTGTTAGCTAATCTATTTTATTGATCGTATATTTTGTAATAATGAATTTAGGAAGGGTACTGTGTAAATAATTAGGGTTAGTTTGTATACGGAATTTATTTATTTAAAAGAGCTATATTTCAATTATCTTTACAAAAATATACACACGCTAATTATAAATAAAAAAATAGATAAAGATTTAATAATATTAATAAATCTGGTCATCAAAATATATATATAATGAGATTTTTTTAAGGATAGAAGGCCTAATGAATTTTATATTGAATAGTTATGTTTATTTGTTATTCCGTTGTTATTAAATAATAATATATTAAAAATCTTACGTATATATTATGAGCTATATATTAATAATATATTCCTTCTTACCATGTTAGATATTGTGATTTCGAGGTTAATAAAAGGGTTTAAAACTTAAATGAGGAATAAAAATCAAAATTGACCAGAAGGAGAAACTACGGCATTAACTATAAGAAAAAAAAAAAAACAAAAAATATATATATATATATATATATATATATATATATATATATATATATATATATATATATATATATATATATATTAGTATTATTATATATATAATAATAATATATATATATATTATATAATATTAATAATATTAATTAATAGTATAAATAATTATATTTGGCATATTGCATAATCCTAAACTAGTATATACTCATCATTTAAACCTTGAGTTTATATCATCCTAAGGTTATTGTAATATTTCATTTTAGTTTATATACACTACTATCACTTCGTCCTTATTATAGTGTCACTACCAGTACTCTAGCCTACCTGAGCATATTCATATTATTTAACTTCTTATTTATCTTTATACTACTTTTCGCTATCTTGCCTAATAATACTATCTTACTACTTTTTACGTTCTATTGATATTCTTACTATATTACTCTAGCGTGAGCATTCCATTTGCCACCCCTTCTTTCTAGGAAACATATCCCGATAGCTATTGGTGTAGACTCTGTGATGTACACGTATAGTAGATAGTTACTCAGCCTTCTATGAGATCCAATATACGTAAAGACTCTAGTAAGAAGAGTAGAGTATATATACATATATATATATAGATATCGAGAGTGGAAAAAGCTATATTATACTATACTCAAGTAGTATAAAGTCATTGCTCACTAGTATACTATATATATACTCCTCCAAAAATATTCAGGTATTGGTAATTTCTTTATAGTATATGTGGTTCGAGATGTGCATGTTTCTCATCCAGCCTACAACTAATTTTCTCTCGGGAGGCAAAACGCTGCCTGTGTCTATCATAGTACAACGAACTCAAAATATACCTTATTATATCTGATATACTCGCTTTATAGCTTCTCAATATCACCTATTGTAGAGAACAGTGGGATAAACTTATATGCATTGGAGGCATCTCTACTAGGGCGACCCATAAAACCCTCGTGAAAATTTTTAGATTATAATAGTATATTTTAAGGGTAGTAAGATTGACGTGAGTTGTTGGGTCATGAGGCACTATCTATAACTAATCTACACGGAAGAGAAAATATATACACCTACTGACTTCACTCCAGAAGATGCCTGCCTCGACACTTATCACATAGTAGCGTACTGCTAAGGCAGTCTATAAATATTATAAACCCGGACGATAGTATAATGTTCCCTATTCAAGCTGTAAGTTGACCGTACTAGTATTACAGCTAGACAGTAAATTTTAGCTACCCTACCGGAGGTGAATGAGTACCTCTGGTTCTATATACCCACCGCCTAACTACCGTTCCTCATCATAGTATCTTACTTCCAACTCAATTCATATAGTCTGCGCTAATCCTCTCATTCATAATGCATCGCGCCTTCTGCTGCATACGCACTTTCTACCCATCTACCAAATCCTCCAGCAAGTTATCAGTATCGGATTAACTTGACAGCAGCGCACTCCGCATACTCTATCCTTACTACCCCTCTTCCTCAAACCGCCTTATCTGCCATCTATATCCAGCTCAACCTCCTTAATTCTCACCCTACTCAGTCCAATATCCATTTATATATCCATTAACTCTCACTAGCTATTCTGTACTAATACAACTTATTCCTTCCTATCTCTAGGTAGTACAGCTATCTGATATAAATACCAGTATATATAGGATTTTCGTGAGTTCTCGAATTAATATAACTGGCTCTATATAATTGCTACGAGTATAGATAAAATACGTGCCCTATCTATAGCCCTATAGCTAGGCATATTATAATATTAACACTTTTCAGCTCTTTTTCTATAGTGATTCCTACACTTCATACTATATCCAACTTTATCATATTCACTTCTATCGCGTAGTCCCTACGTATTCACCTATTCTGCTTTCTTCCTCTAATCAGGTACCAGATCGCTACAGTATATCCTTCAATGTATAGGTTAGCTGATATATTATCACCATATACTTATTATACTAGGGTCAATAATGTATATACTATTGACCATAGATATTATGCGATCCATTACATATGGTTGTCCGCGTCTCTATCAGGGGAAACTCGAAACAGCCATTCCCGTACGTTAGGGAGTACGACGGTGAATAGATATAGTCATGTGCTCTTTTTACCATATTCTTCATATCCACTTATACTTGACACAGATGGTTCTTCGTATAAATCTACTGATCTAATATATCATTATATATACTTATGAACTATTGCTATACTTTATCTTGTATCTAGATATTCTAGTATAGGCCAGTGACCTTATTAATACAGTGACTATAGGTATACCCAGGACCTTCTATTTACCAGGACTATTTCATTGCTATCCCCTCACCCTATAGGCTCGTTACAACTTTTTCATCGCTTGTCTGAAATGAGTATTCTTATTTCTACATTACATCATATAGTTATAATATATAACATATATGTACGTTCGAAAGGCGGTTATAGTACATCGTTTGGAATATATACTGTTTTCTACCGCCGCAATTCCATGGGTTTTCTTCGTCGCTGAGGTAGACCACAGCCATCTCCTCTGTGAACTTTTGGGCTGTATTTTTGTCCTCATTTAATATTACTTATGTTACGTAATCTTAGTATCTCTATACGACTTGTATACGATATGTAGCGATACTTACATCTAGATAACTTATACCCTCGTAGTTATGACTTATAATTAATTAGTGCTTATTTACTTGCTCTATAAGATGGATTGATTATTCTTATACCCCGGCTATATATATCATTCTAAGATATTTCCTTCACATATTATTTCAGTATCTCTCCCTTCTGACCTACTCACTAGTCAATAAGAAAGTGAAATTAATCTCTATTTCTTCTATTGCATCTCACTGTCTCTTATCCGAATACCCTCATTTACTTAAGCATTCTAGTGAGTAGTTTGAAAACACCATATTATGAGTATAATATATACTGGTACCCACCACCTTATAGCATAGAGCTAGCGTCTATAGTCCTAATATCCCATCTTGTATAAAGCTCTAAGTATATACCACCTATAGTCCGATATTATTTTATAGGTAATCTAATGTATATACAATTATTGGTTACATTATATTATAGTCGCCCTATTCTAAGAGTGATGTTTACTTTTCATTCTATCCATATCATTAAACATCATATAGTTCCTAAATATAAAGGCATAGCATTAACTGAGGTATGAATTTTGGGTAGACCTCATGTGTAGGATGAATTTAGGGGGTACTTATTGAATTCTATGTCATATCCACGAACTATTACCTATGATATATATGAATTTAACCCCGTGCGTCAATCAACATATCTCAATCATATACTCACCCACCTGGCATACTAGTACTAAAACATATCCATATTTACTATCTTCTATACTCTATATTTTATGGATTTTTATATAAATATATATTATATACATATAGTATATAGTATATACTATATATATATATATAGGTATACCTTCACTAAAAATATTAATTATTATTCCATGTGACTTTCAATTCTTTATTAAAGACTTCTTTATCCAACCCGAATAATCTGTTATCTTGCCTCTTTCTTCGCGAGGTCATTAATACACAATAAAAAAAATAACAAACAAAAATAAAAATTAAAAATCGAAAAGTTAATTGCGAAAATAATTTTATAGGAGGATATACTTATAACTAAATAAGAAACTAATATATATATATATTATATATATTATATATATATATATATATATATTATACATATATATATATATATATATATATATATATATAGATTATGTATACTATATATATATATATACTATATTATATCTAGTTATTATATATATATATATATATATTATATAATATATATAATATATATAAAAAATATATTATTATATATACTATATATATATATATATATATATATATATATATATATATAGGATGGCAGGATGGGGTGGATAAGGGAATTGTAAGATCTTATTAATAAATAAAGTGTATATACTGTCTGAAAGAAGAAAAACAGTCATGTGCCCAATTCACAAGAAAGAAGATAGGAAGATGTACAAAAATTGAAAATATTTTGCTTGGAGGAAAAATATATCAGAGAATGCTAGAGAGGATACTAAAAAGAGGGATGGAAAGAAATATGACAGAATGGATCTAAAATAAACAGAAGGGTGATTTTTATATACATATTTTTTTTAAAAATTATGGAAAGAATGAATAATGAACGTGGAACAAGGTGACATAAGTTGCATATTTATGCCTGAAAAAAAAATTAATAAAATACAATCGAAAAATGAAATGGTGAAGACAGACCTTTAGATATGTTAGATAAAATGTTGATAAAAGTAATAAAGAAATAAAACAAGTGGAATAATAGTTCGATGTTAAAATTGGAGTGCGACTGGAAAGAGTGCAATATTTCCTCAAACTTTTAAAATGTGTATGGAAAAGAATATGCACAAAGAGCGACCATGATCTATACTTATGAAGAGGCAAACAATTGGGCAAGGAAAAAAGAACGGGCAGGATGAGTTACATACAGCTATTATTGAGTAAAATAATATAATGAAAAACTGGGGAATAAAGATGAATAATAATATGACAGAAATTTTTATATCTAAATGCAGAGAAAACGTAAAATTTCAAATAGACAAAAACAACTGAAACAGATCTGTTACTTTAAAATTTAGGGAGTAATATTTAATGAGCATGGAAAGATAAATGTCGAATTTAAAATGCAGAACAACCAAATACTCTACAATGTTAGATTGCGATACCAGTTTTTAGCACTGAGAGATGATGGACATATAAAAATCCATTTTAAGGCAAACTGCTATACTTCTATCTGGTAGAGAATGTCCGACATTAAGTACAGTTCAGAATGGTAAAACATATCATAATTTTAGTGATATCAATTTCAACAACGGCGTTGAGATAGATAGAAGGAGTAACATTAATTAACAGAATAATGAGAGAAGTTATAAAAGAAGAATAGATTATGCGTCCCATAATCGAGTGTGTTGAGATAGACCAATTGAGACACTTCGAACATATGAGGAAAATGATGAGTAGGTTGCTAAGCAAGAAAACAGATTGCAAGTAGATGCGAGGGTTAGAGAGCCCCAGGGGAAACCGAATAAGAAACAGACAAGCGCCGTTGTTGAGAATGTTTTGTCCAGGTTCAAGAACTATTGAGATGGTGGAAGAAAGGATATTATTCGAAGATGTGACTTCGTCAAGGTACATTTTGAGAACTAATATCTCTGACAGGTTTACCTAACTTCAAGGATGGAATAACATATAACAATTATTATTATTTATTATTATTATTATATTTAATTATTATTATTATTATTATTATTATTATTATTATTATTATTATTATTATTATTATTATTATTATTATTATTATTATTATTATTATTATTATTATTATTTATTATTTATTAATTATATGATTATTATTTATGATGCCTATTATTATTATTATTTATATATTTATTCTCTATTATGTGATTATTACGTATTTATTTTATTATTATTATTATTATTATTATTATTATTGAAAAATTAGCAATATCTTTATTAAAATAATAGAAAAAGCGCAACCTCGAAATAAAAAATACCTTTTTTGCAATTTAAAATTACTAAATAGCAAAAAAATGTTCTAATATTTAAATGAATAAAATTGTTTCACGCTTTGCAGAACAAGTTTCGATTCATTTAAATCATTCAAACGTTTCGAAAAAAAAGCTTTAAATTTTTTTCATTATTAATTTTAAAAATAATTAAATAAAATATTTATTTTATTTTTATTTTAAGTTTTTTTTTCTTTTATCTTTTTTTTAATCTTTTTATTTGAAATTAGGAAAGCAGGTTTGTGGGGAAACCTTTAAAAAAAGGGTAATAAAAATAATAGAGTGTATAAAAAGTATTATTATTATTATTATTATTATTTACGTCAACTCATATAAGAAGAGCGGGTCTATCTGTCCCACCGTATAATAATACGATAAAAGAAT
>JABUQX010075550.1:27500-42104 GCA_015478945.1 Trachelipus rathkii
ATATATATATATATATATATATATATATATATATATATATATATATATATATTATATATATATATATATAGTATATATATATATATATTATATATTTATCCCTATTTTATATTTATATATATATATATATATAACCCTTGTAAATATAAGAAAGTAATAGACACTTCAAGTTGGATCTTAAATTTAAATGTTTTATTCAGAACTGTAGTAAACATGGTTAATAATAGCATCAATTTTAGATGCAAGATGGAAAGAAGTAGATAGGCTAGAGAAGAAGCGCTCATATTTTATACTTACATTCACTTGCCTTTTCTATCATACCAAATCATCGACAATAAAACGCTTACAGGAAAAAATTTCGTTTTTAGCATAAACTGTTATAATATATATATATATATATATATATATATATATATATATATATATTATATATATATATATATATTACCTAATAATCTAATATATAATATATATATATATTTATATATATATATAATATATATATATATTATATATATATATATATATATATATATATACTTTCATATAATCTTACTTAAATAAAAGAGCATAAAATAAATAAATAAATATATTTAGAAATTGACAGCAATTTTGAGAAACAAAAAGAAAATATTCAATACATATGAAAAATTATTATTCTACCTCCATTAACAGCAAAATGAATGATATATCGAACTGTCATTTTTTATTGATTTTGTTAGTGTTATGTTTGAACACTTATTAAAATCAGAATTGTTAGTCTTTCCTTCTCTGTAAAATTGAGAAAATATGTTTTGGGCCTTTTCTGAGTAGAGAAACCTCTTCTGGAGTGTACATTGTGAGCGAGATAGATGCTGAAATCCTTAACTATCCAAATGTGACTACATAGATCAAGTTTATTTACAAAATTCGTAAACCTTTTAATAGATATCGATGGAATCATTTTACTAAGATTGGTAAGGATGGATCTGTGGCTCACTGGTTTGAAAAATCATCAAGAAAACTAATTGCAATTGCTTGATTTATTTTCGTATTACATTGATTCTGACACTGGGCATAATCATTTCTTCATTAAGAGAAAGCCGAAGTTATGTTGCAACTTTGCAACTTCCACAATTCTTGAAAATCTTTCAAAACAAGCATTACATTTTCAGTATGATTAAAATCAGTTGCTGTCACTTATGATGGAAACTGCAATGTGTTAGTTACATAATGGAATAGTGAAGGAGAATAAAGTTGAAATCATAATTAAACTTATAACAAATTCGCTCGTGATTACAAATTTAAAAAGATTTAAGGCTTTTGAAGAAGGTTCAATATCTTGATCCATCTCATTTGTCCCGAAATCTTGAACAATTGCTTTAGAAACTTCTCTAAATTATACCATCCATTATAGTAACTTTCCACCAACCTTATTTCCCATATTCGTGTTAGTTTTGCCCATTTTCATTTTTGTTGAAAAAATTTTCTTATTTTTTCATATTAAAATAGTTTCCACCTTGGTAAGCTAAAATAGTGCCCAGTTGTTTTCACTATGCCAATAAATATGCCACTATGCCACTATGCCAATACATGAATATCAACGGCAATGAATATACAATGCCTCTGTATATTTTCTGTATATTTTCGACAGCTTAAGTAAACACTTTTATCTAAAACTTTTCTTCATTTTTGCTGCACCACCATGTTTTGCCCAATCAGAACGATACTATTTATTTCAGCTTTAGTAGTATTGCCTCCTCTAGATATTCCCCTTTGTTGTAGAAGAGATCGATCTATTAATTCAAAGCAAGGAGCCAATTGAAATTCAATCAGGTGGAACAATTATTCTTGAAGTTGAGCAAGATGTAGCTCTCGGTAGATTTACTTTAAAAGAAACTTTTTAGGGTTTCTTTGCTAGTATTATTTTATCTAGAAATTTGTTTGATGATTCTTTAGTTCAAACTTTTTTAACTTGTGACACTTTAGAATTCCAGAATGATCATCGCACATTTGATAAGGGATGGATAATTAGTGATTCCGCAAACTTTACAAGCATTTTAAAAAGTTCTGTCTGCCTAGTGAATCTCTATGATCATGTTGTTTTCATTAATCAAAGAGATTTTAAGAGCGCTTCTCACTTATGTTGATCTTTGAAAGGTGAAATTACAACTCCAATGAGCGAAGAAAAAAATCAAGCATTTGTTTCATCCACTAGGACATTCTTTTTGAGAATAAGTTCCCCCCTGATTAGCAATTTTTTAAGCGGGTTGGATAAAAGCCCAAATAGTGTTGAACGGATCCTACAACTAATTCATAAATGAACAGAAATGCCCATTTGAAGTACAGCAACTTCAGACCAGGAATTTTCACATACTTCAACGAGCCCAAATGCATTTTCTTAGAAACTTATTTACTTGGGAAGTGGGTAATGTACTCTTGTGGAATTTCTAATGTTTTTACTCCATATGAATGTCAAGATCACTGAACCTACAAGGAGCTGTTAATTTTCGACAGCTTGAACACTTTTATATAAAACGTTTCTTCATTGCTGCTCCACCATCATCTCCTTGCCCAATCAGAAAGTCACATTTATTTCAATCTCCGAAGTATTAAATTTGTTAGAGATTCTCCTTTTGTACTTTTACCGGCCATTAAACTTAAGAAATCTTCACGAACCATAAATATGTTTTCCTCATTTCTATTACTATGTACTTTTAATTAGCTTTGATTAGCATATTTATTATTCTTATAAATTTAAATTAAGAGATTCAATTCATAAACTTTTTTTTATCGTTTAAATAATTTCGGGGGGTTCAAACCCCTGAACTCCCCTGTCTACGGCCTTGTATATATATATATATATATATATATATATATATATAATATATATATATATATATATCTATAATAGTATATATTATATATATATATATATAATATATATATTACAGGTTTATACCTCAGTATTATATATATAAATATTTCTTTGAAAAATATAACAAGATATATAAATATTAATTTATGGATTTAGTTTTAATGTCTTATAATATATAATAATATATATATATATATATATATATATATATATATATATATATATATATATATATATATATATATATATATAGTAAGGCAACCAGTCCCGAACCAACTTTTTTCTATATAAATGAATAGAGATATATTAGGGTTATATGGAGGAATTGATAGCCCGAAGGGCTATCAATCCGACAAACAGACAAAACCGAAGGTTTTGTCTATGTTTGTCTATGTTTGTCTATGTTTGTTTGTGTTTGTCTATGTTTGTTTGTATTTATTATTTTTATTATTACATCGAAGGTTCGTTTTCCCGGAGGGAAAACGAATCTGAGTTGAAAATCATCCTCAACATATTGCATTTCTGATAATCCAACTCTGACCCGAATCCCCTTTCCAACTGTTCTTCGAAGGCGACACCTGGCTCGACTCGATCCGACTCCGGCTCGCGGCTGGCTCCGGCGCGGTTCTTACTTCGGCTCCGGGTGCGGTTCTTACTCCGAGTCCGACCGCTGTTCCAACACCGTTTGAATGAATCTTTTTCAGTCTTTGAAGTTTTATTATTATATTATTATTATTATTATTATTATTATTATTATTATTATTATTATTATTATTATTATTATTATTATTATTATTATTATTATTATTATTATTATTAAGAAGAAGAAGAAAGAAAAATGAATGGGAAGGAGAGAGAGAGAGAGAGAGAGAGGAGAGAGAGAGAGAGAGAGAGAGAGAGAGAGAGAGAGAGAGAGAGAGAGAGAGAGAGAGAGAGAGAGAGAGAGAGAGAAGAAGAAATATTCTATGAGTCTGCTCAAGGTCACACGGATTACGCAATCTTTTGATATACATTTTTGAACAGTTCAAATTATTATTATTATTATTATTATTATTATTATTATTATTATTATTATTATTATTATTATTATTATTATTATTATTATTATTATTATTATTATTATTATTATTATTATTATTATTATTATTATTATTATTATTATTATGTAGTAGTAGTAGTGGTAGTAGTAGTAGTAGTAGTAGTGGTAGTAGTAGTTAGAGTTATCGTATAGGGTTAAAATTTGGAGGGGGGTTAGATGGTGACATATCCTTGTTGTATACGAGGTTACATCCCACTGGGTCCCCCGAAGGGGGACCCCACCCCCACTTAAAAATCAAAGTGTTCGTAATAGGCTGAAATTTGGTGAGAAGATTCAGAGTTGCGTTTCTAGAAATACTTGATATGTGAATCTGAGGAGTTGGCTCCGGCACCGGTGCTGGAGCCACTGCGGTGCCGAGTTAATAAACATTCGTATAACAACAATGTTGGTGTCCTTATAAGGGTTATTGAGGTCGTAGAGTTCGAATATTAGGGTTATAAGACCGTGTAGGGTGTCTAGGACCCCCCATTAAGGGGGGTCCCAACTGAAAAAAAAGAGTTCAGAGTGCAAAACAGAGGTCGAAGGAGGAAGAAAGAAGGATGAAAGATGAATAAAGAAAGGAAAGAATGAAGAAGGAGTCTGACTCAGAGGAGTAGGAGTTGACAGCTGCACCGGTGCAGGCTCCGGTGCGGTGCCGAGTTATTAAATATTTGTGTAATGATACAATATTGGTGTCTTTATATATGTTATTGGGTCTGTAGATTTCGAAAATAATGGTTTCAGAACCATCAAGATAAAAATAAAAAAATAAATAAATAAATAAATAAATAAATAAATAAATAAAATTTCTTATTCTTTTTATGTTTATAACTTACAAATTTACGTTTTTACATAGTCTAAAGCAGTAAATCACTAAATCAAACCACCCACCAGCCCCTCTCCTGCCACCCTCCTGACCATCTGTGATCTATTGATCTATTGATCTATTGATTAAGGTCAAATTTTTTACTAAAATTATCATGTTTTACATACCCTAAATCAGTAAATCATACCATCAACCCCTCCCCAACCTACCCTTCTGACCAGTTGTGATCTATTGATACTATTGATCTATTGATCTATTGGATTCCTATTGATCTATTGATGCTTTGTTAAGGTCAAATTTTTTAACTAAAATTTGTCAATGGTTTTACCATACCCTAAACAAGTAAATCAGTAAATCAAGCCACCCAACCTACCTTCCTCCTGACCAGTTGTGATCTAATGATTCTATTGATGCTATTGAATGCTAATTGATCTATTGATCTAATTGATTAAGGTCAAATATTTTACTAAAATTTTTACGTTTTAACATACCCTAAATCAGTAAATTCAGTAAATCAACCACCCAACCTACCCTCCTGACAAGTTGTGATTTATTGTCTATGTGATTATTGATGCTATTGATCTATTGGTTTAGTCAAATTTTACTAAATTGTAAGCGTTTTTAACAATACCTAAAATCAGTTTTTAAAAAAAATCAGTAAATAAAAACTACCAATCCCTCATCCTCTCTGTTTTCATCCTTGATGCTTTGATCTATTGCTCTATTGATTCAAGTCACATTTCGAGTAATCATTTTTTGGATAAACATAACATAAAATCAAGTTCTTTAAACAAAGATCAATCTTAAACATGAATAAACTGGTAACGCTAACAAGTTCCACACTTAACAACAGTAAAGTAACTAACAATAACATCCAAAAACGTTACTTATTCACACTTTGTCAAACCATGTCTCTAACATAACAATGTTTAATTTTTACATTAACATGGTAATATGTAACAAAATTTCCATAACCGGGTGTAATTATCATACAGACCAAGGGTACTACTCTAACGTGACAATGTTTTTCCACTTAATAAAGCTACATAAGCATCAACGAACTAAGAATATAATGTTACAAAAGGCAAACCAAGACACATCTTAAGCATGAATAAACTGCTAACCTTAACAAGATCCACACTTAACCGCTGTAAAGTAACTAACATAGCACGCAAATACGTAACCTATTCTTACTTTATCAACCATATCTCCAACATAACGATGTTAATTTAACACTAACATGGTAATATTTAATCTAAAATTTATCACAACAATGGTTAATTATCAAATCAACAAATATACTCTAACATAATAAATTTTCCTCATCAAAAAACTAACATAGCGTAACATGAACTAAGAATAAATGCACAAAGACAAACCTATCACAACTTACAACACAAATAAACTGTTAACATTAACAAAGTACCATACTTAATACATCGATAAAAGTAACTAACTTTACATACAAAACGTAACCTATTTATACTTTTTTTTCAAGCATATCTCTAACATATTAACGTTAATCTTACATTGACCAGCAGTAAATTTCATCAAAAAAATGTGTCAAAACCATACCCTAACCCTACATAATACCTAACGAAGTAAAGACAAATAAAGTAAGTTTTTAGACTTATCTCTTTTAGACTCAGCCTCCTTTCAGAAAATACCAACTCTAAACATGAAAATGATTTTATGCTTTAACTATTTGCATAAAGTGATGCCAATACTTATTATATTGTCCTCAGGCCGGAATTACTACCAATGTAAGCAGTCGCCATTTTTCGGTTTACGATTTAATATAGAAATGACACTTCGTTGTGGAATAACGAAACTCTCCATCGTGAAGATAATCAACAACAGCCGTAGAGATGCGGGAGATATCATCGTATCAACACTGAGAAAAAACTATCCTACTGAAGAAAATAGTGTATAAATAACATCCCTTAAATGTAAATGAGATTCTTTCTTTCAAAAAAATCCGAAGAAAGTAAACAAGAATATGACGTACGAACAAACCATATCAGTTCAAAAGGGTAAATATTCTACAACAACAAACAACAACAACAACAATATACATAGTACAAAGATAAGTTCTTTTTAGATACTAACCAACGAATATATGCTAACGTAACATTGGTGTTTCAACATTAATAAAGCTAACATAGCATATGAACTAAGAAAATAAATGTACAACGAACGAATCTAACACAACTTATGCACGAATAAACTGTTAACATTAACAAAGTTCCGCACTTAACACCTGTAAAGTAACTGACATTGCATACAAAACGTAACCTATTCATACTTTTACCAAACATATCTCTAACATATTAACGTTAATTTTTACATTGACACAGTAATATTTAACAAGAATTTATTATAACCTTGTTTAATTATCATACAGAGCAGCGAAAGAATGCTAACGTAACAAAGTTTCCACATTAATAAAGCTAACATAACATAACCTGAACTAAAAATATAATGTGTACAACGACAAACCTAACACCCCTTACGTGCGAATAAACCACTAACATTAACAAACTTCCTCACTTAACAGCAGTAAAGTACTAACACATAGTGCAAACGTAACCTATTCACACTTTTTCATGCATATCTCTAACATACTTCAATGTTAATTTTACATTAACATCGTAATATTTAACAAAAGTTTAGCATAAACCTGTCTAATCATCATACTGACAAAGAATATAATGTTGACGTAACAAATGTTTTACATCAACTTCGTACATTTAAAAATCATCCATAACTCGTCTAAATATCATAAATCCCTGCGAATAATTGCAAACATAACAAAGTTTTAACCAAACATAAACAAAAAAAAACAAAATTTTATCCTAACATAACATAAAAATAAGTCTTTTGAGTAAAATATCACAGTAAGCGTAATAATTTACTGATTTTAAAGCAGTAAATCAGTAAATCAGTTAATCAAACAGCCCTCCAGTCAGTCCCCTACCCGTCCCACCCACCTGTGATCTATTGAATCTATTGATTCAAGTCATATTTCAGGTATCATTTTTAACCAAACATAACATAAAAAATAAGTTCTTTATATACAGACCTACGAATATACTTACCAAGCCAAGAGTTTTAGCATCTATAAAGCTAACAAATCATAACCGAGACTAGTATAGTGTCCAAACAAATGCAAAGACCTAACATACCTAGCGTATGAAATAATCAGCTAACATCCCTGAAAAAGTTCCCTACTGATCAAAGGTAAAGTAGCTAACAGGTCATACAATACTCGATATGTTCCCAATTTTCCCTCATCAACAGGTAAGGCCGTATTATCTAACAAAATCCCTTAACAAAGTGACCAATCTATCAAAGATGCCCCCATCTTGAACTATGAATTGACACTATCTTCATCAAAGTGTCACTCGTTTCGAGTATAACATCATTTGACCTATGAATAAACGTAGACATTAGCAAAATTCTAGGGCAAACCTAACATTATTCAACAAAAACTTAACCTAGGCTCACGTTTCTAACACATCATCGTCAGTTAACACAGTAATATCTTACAAAAACTCATCATTTTCTCTAACAAATCAGTGTTATTTTCACATTGTCCATAAGTAATATCTTAACATAACGTACTTAACTTACGAATAAACAGTTTTCATTAACCAAGAGTATCCAAAGCAACACATTACCTTCCGAGAGAAAACCCAGGGGGGATTCGCCCCTTGAAAGGGTGTGAATCCTGCGAGGGGGGATCACCCCGAAGGGGTGTAAGCGGGCTTTGGGCCTCAGCCCGAAGGGCTGAGGCCTTACCCCTCCTTCGGAGGGGTAAAGCCCGCTTACACCCCTTCGGGGTGATCCCCCCTCGCAGGATTCACACCCTTTCAAGGGGCGCATCCCCCTGGGTTTTCTCTCGGAAGGTAATGTGTTGCTTTAGATACTCTTGGTTAATGAAAACCTGTTTATTCGTAAGTTAAGTACGTTATGTTAAATATTACTATGACAATGTGGAAATAACACTGATTTGTTAGAGAAATGATGAGTTTTTGTAAGATATTGCTGTGTTAACTGACGATGATGTGTTAGAAACGTGAGCCTAGGTTAAGTTTTTGTTGAATAATGTTAGGTTTGCCCTAGACTTTTGCTAATGTCTACGTTTATTCATAGGTCAAATGATGTTATACTCGAAACGAGTGACACTTTGATGAAGATAGTGTCAATTCATAGTTCAAGATGGTGGGTATCTTTGATAGATTGGTCACTTTGTTAAGGGATTTTGTTAGATAATACGGCTTTACCTGTTGCTGATATGCTGGTAAAGTGGGAACATATCGAGTATTGTATGACCTGTTAGCTACTTTACCTTGATCAGTAGGGAATTTTTCAGGATGTTAGCTGATTATTCATACGCTAGGTATGTTAGGTTTGCATTTGTACATTATATTCCTAGTCGCGGTTATGATTTGTTAGCTTTATTGATGCTAAAACTTGGTTGGTTAAGCATATATTCGTAGGTTTGGTATATAAAGAACTTATTTTTATGTTATGTTTGTTCAAAATTAATACTTGAAATATGACTTGAATCAATAGTTTCAATAGATACAGGTGGGTGGGCGGGTAGGGGACTTGCGGGATGGTGTTTGATTTAATGATTTACTGATTTACTGCTTCAAAATCAGTAAACTATTACGTTTTACTGTGATATTTTACTCAAAAGAACTTATTTTTATGTTATGTTTAGGAAAAAATTTTGTTATTTTTGTTATGTTTGGTTAAAACTTTGTTATGTTAGCGATTATTCGCAGGGGATTATGATATTTAGACGAGGTTATGATGAATTTTTTGTTAAATGTTACGAAGTTGATGTAAAACATTTGTTACGTCAGCATTATATTCTTTGTCAGTATGATGATTAGACAGGTTTATGCTAAACCTTTGTTAAATATTACGATGTTAAATGTAAAATTAACATGATATGTTAGAGATAGCTTGAAAAAAGTGTGAATAGGTTACGTTTGCCACTATGTGTTAGGTATTTACTGCTGTTAAGTGAAGAAGTTTGTTTGTTAGTGTTTATTTCGGCACGTAAGGGGTTTAGGTTTGTCGTTGTAACAATCATTTTCCTTGTTAGGTTATGTTATGTTAGCTTTATTAATGTGGAAACTTTGTTTACGTTAGCATACTTTCGCTGCTCTGTATGATAATTAACAAGGTTATGATAAATTCTTGTTAAATATTACTGTGTCAATGTAAATTAACGTTAATATGTTAGAGATATGCTTGGAAAAGTATGAATAGGTTACGTTTTGTATGCAATGTCAGTTACTTTACAGGTGTTAAGTGCGGAACTTTGTTAATGTTAACAGTTTATTCGTGCATAAGTTGTGTTAGATTCGTCGTTGTACATTATTTTCTTAGATCTGGTAATGCTATGTTAGCTTATTAATGTGAAAACAATGTTACGTTAGCATATATTCGTTGGTTAGTAAATAAAGAACTTATTTTTGTAGTTGTTGTTGTTGTTGTTGTTGTTGTCGAACGAGAATATATACCCTTTTGAACTGATTTGGTTCATTCGTACGTCGTATTCTGTTTACTTTCTTCTGATTGTTTGAAAGAAAGAAAAATCTCATTACATTTAAGGGATGTTTATACACTATTTTTCTTCAGTAGGATAGTTTTTCTAGTGTTGATACGATGATATCTTCCACTCTTGTGCCGATTGTCTTCTTGTAGGAAGCTCGGCGGTTGTTTTGTGGTGAGTTTTATGTGTTGTCAGTACTGTGTGTGTATGTGGTATTCTTGTTTCGTATGATGAGGCGTCTATATATGTGGCGTGTGTTCATATGATTGTATATTTGATAATCGTAAACCGAAATGGCGACTGCTACATGGTGTATATCGGCCTGAGGATAAGAATATAATAGTATTGCATCACTTATGCAAATAGTTAAAGATAAAATCTTTTTCTGTTTAGAGTTTGGTATTTCTGAAAGGAGGCTGTGTCTAAAAAGAGATAAGTCTAAAAACTTTACTTTATTTGTCTTTACTCGTTAGGTATTATGAGGGTTAGGTATGGTTATGACACATTTTTTTGATAAATGTTACTGTGTCAATGTAAGATTAACGTTAATATGTTAGAGATATGCTTGAAAAAAGTATAATAGGTTACGTTTTGTATGTAAAGTTAGTTACTTTATCGATGTTAAGTCTGGAACTTTGTTAATGTTAACAGTTTATTTGTGTGTAAGTTGTGTTAGGTTTGTCTTTGTGCATTATTTTCTTAGTTCATGTTACGCTAATGTTAGTTTTATTGATGAGGAAACTTTATTATGTTAGAGTATATTTGTTGAGCAGTATGATAATTAACCATTGTTGTGATAAATTTTAGTTAAATATTACCATGTTAGTGTAAATTAACATCGTTATGTTGGAGATATGGTTGATAAAGTAAGAATAGGTTACGTATTTGCGTGCTATGCTAGTTACTTTACAGGTGTTAAGTGTGGATCTTTGTTAAGGTTAGCAGTTTATTCATGCTTAAGATGTGTCTGGTTTGCCTTTGTACATTATATTCTTAGTTCAGTTGATGCTATGTTAGCTTTATTAATGTGAAAACATTGTCACGTTAGAGTATACTCCTTGGTCTGTATGATAATTACACCCGGTTATGGTAAATTTTTGTTACATATTACCATGTTAATGTAAAATTAACATTGTTATGTTAGAGACATGCTTGACAAAGTGTGAATAAGTTACGTTTTTGGATGTTATGTTAGTTACTTTACTGTTGTTAAGTGTGGAACTTTGTTAGCGTTACCAGTTTATTCAACATATATTGATTGATCTTTGTATAAAGAACTTGATTTTATGTTATGTTTATCCAAAAATGATACTCGAAATGTGACTTGAATCAATAGAGCAATAGATCAATAGATCAAGGATGAACAGGAGGATGGAGGGATGGTAGTTTTATTTACTGATTTACTGATTTAGGGTATGTAAAACGTTACAATTTTAGTAAAAATTTGACTTAAATCAATAGATCAATAGATCAATAGATCAATAGATCAATAGATCAAAACGTGGTGGACGGTAGATGGATGGTGCTTGATTTACTGATTTACTGATTTAGGGTATGTAAACATGACAATTTTAGTAAAAAAATTTGACCTTAATCAATAGGTCAATAGATCAATAGATCAATAGATCAATAGATCACAACTGGTCAGGAGGGTAGGTTGGGTGGCTTGATTTACTGATTTACTGATTTAGGGTATGTAAAACATGACAATTTTAGTAAAAAATTTGACCTTAATCAATAGATCAATAGATCAATAGATCAATAGATCAATAGATCACAACTGGTCAGGAGGGTAGGTTGGGTGGTGGTTTGATTTACTGATTTACTGATTTAGGGTATGTAAAACATGATAATTTTAGTAAAAATTTGACCTTAATCAATAGATCAATAGATCAATAGATCAATAGATCAATAGATCAATAGATCACAGATGGTCAGGAGGGTGGCAGGAGAGGGGCTGGATGGTGGTTTGATTTAGTGATTTACTGCTTTAGACTATGTAAAAACGTAAATTTGTAAGTTATAAACATAAAAAGAATAAGAAATTTTATTTATTTATTTATTTATTTATTTATTTTTATTTTTATTTTTATCTTGATGGTTCTGAAACCATTATTTTCGAAATCTACAGACCCAATAACATATATAAAGACACCAATATTGTATCATTACACAAATATTTAATAACTCGGCACCGCACCGGAGCCAGCACCGGTGCAGCTGTCAACTCCTACTCCTCTGAGTCAGACTCCTTCTTCATTCTTTCCTTTCTTTATTCATCTTTCATCCTTCTTTCTTCCTCCTTCGACCTCTGTTTTGCACTCTGAACTCTTTTTTTTCAGTTGGGACCCCCCTTAATGGGGGGTCCTAGACACCCTACACGGTCTTATAACCCTAATATTCGAACTCTACGACCTCAATAACCCTTATAAGGACACCAACATTGTTGTTATACGAATGTTTATTAACTCGGCACCGCAGTGGCTCCAGCACCGGTGCCGGAGCCAACTCCTCAGATTCACATATCAAGTATTTCTAGAAACTCAACTCTGAATCTTCTCACCAAATTTCAGCCTATTACGAACACTTTGATTTTTAAGTGGGGGTGGGGTCCCCCTTCGGGGACCCACGGGGGATGTAACTTCGTATACAAAGAGGTTACCTCCCCATCTAACACCCCTCCAAATTTTAACCCTATACGATAACTCTAACTACTACTACCACTACTACTACATAATAATAATAATAATAATAATAAAATAATAATAATATAATAATAATAATAATAATAATAATAATAATAATATAATGAATAATATAATAATAATAATAATAATAATAATAATAAATAATAATAATTGAACTGTTCAAAAATGTGTATCAAAAGAGTGTGTGTTCCGTGTGACCTTGAGCACACTTATTTCTTTTTTTTTTTCTTCTCTCTCTCTCTCTCTCTCTCTCTCTCTCTCTCTCTCTCTCTCTCTCTCTCTCTCTCTCTCTCTCTCTCTTCTCTCTCTCTCTCTCTCTCTCTCTCTTCCTCTCTTTCTCTCTTTCTCTGTCTTTTGTATGGATTCGGGTGTCAGGCGACGCTCAGTTCAGTTCACCTATTGGTCATTTTTTTCTTCTTCTTCTTCTTCTTCTTAATAATAATAATAATAATAATAATAATAATAATAATAATAATAATAATAATAATAATAATAATAATAATAATAATAATAATAATAATAATAATAATAATTAATAAACTTCAAAGACTGAAAAAGATTCATTCATTCGCTATGGCTAATGCGGAGTCGGAGCCGGAGTAAGACGCACCCGGAACGAGTTAAGAAACCGGCGCCCGGAGCCGGAGCCTGGAGCCGGAGTCGGAGTCGGAGTCGGAGTCGGAGTCGGAGTCGGAGTCGGAGTCGGAGTCGGAGTCAGAAATGCATATGTTGAGGATGATTTTCAACTCAGATTCGTTTTCCCTCCGGGAAAACGAACCTTCGATGTAATAATACATACAAACACAAACAAACATAGACAAAACCTTCGGTTTTGTCTGTTTGTCGAATAGACAAACCTTCGGTTTTGTCTGTTTGTCGGATTGATAGCCCTTCGGGCTATCAATTCCTCCATATAACCCTAATATATCTCTATTCATTTATATAGAAAAAAGTTGGTCGGGAAGTTGGCTGCACTTACTACTACATATATATATAGATAGATATATATTATAATATATTATATATATTATATTATATATATATATGTATATAATATATTATTATTATAAATATATATATATATATATATATTATATATGTATGTATAATAATAATAATATTATATAATATTATAATATATATTATATATATATAATATAATAATATATATATAATATATGTATATAGTATATATATGTATATATAAATATATAAGTTATAATATATATATATTTATAATATAATATACTCAAATATATAATATTTTATATATATATGTTATATATTATAAAATTTATATATATATATGTATTCATATATGGTTGTGTATATAATTAATAATATATAACAATTATAATATTATATATAATATATATTATATATTATATATAATATATATTAATATATAGTATATCTAGTATATTATAATTTATATAAAATATATTATATATATATAGGTAAAACATATATAATATATACATTATAATATAATATATATATATAATACTGTAATATATATATATTATATATATAATTAATATTATATATAATATAAATACTATA
>JABUQX010075551.1:7500-20000 GCA_015478945.1 Trachelipus rathkii
AAGGGGTAATAATAATAATAATAATATATATATATATAAATAACACTCATATACATACATACAATATTTACTATCACGTGTACGCGCGCTACGCGCGCGTAACATCATGTGTACGCACGCTACGCGTGCGTACACACGTGTACGTATTTCTATGACCGTATTTCATGTACGTCCCACTCTCTATCTAGTACTCCCAACTACTATCGCTCCTACATTTGAATCGTGATAACAATGAAACATATATATGTCTGTCTGAAAACAATTGCTCTCTAACCAGATCATTACTTTAACTGGGTCTCGTGAATAAAGAGATCCACCCACCAGGTGAACGCCATTATTTTCCCTAACTGAACAGATTACTTATTTTAAATCTGGAACAAAGTGAAATAGAATTATTTCCCTCTACAGTCAGACCAATTACATAAATATATGTTATTAATATATCGGTCCAGCATTATTTTCCTCTCACAGGACCAATACCAAAATTTATATTGGGAATATATCAGTCAGAATTATTTCGGAGTTAGCATTATTTCCTTCTAAATGGACCAATTCCGGAAATCCTTATCATTGAATCATCGGACTAGTATTCATTCTCTCTAACAAAACCAGCGTTGGAAATCTTATCGGATATACTTCGATCGCAATGTGAAATAGCTATTCTTGTGCCCCCGATATAAATCGGAATTGACGCGCAAGATCAATATCTGATATATATATATATATATATATATATATATATATCTTTACGTATATATAAATATACTATATATATATATATATATATATATATATATATATATATATATATATATATATATATATATATATATATATATATTTTCTAATATATATATATATATATATATATATATATATATATACAGAGATGGGCAGTACCGCGGTACATGTACCGGGTACATGTATCGGGCGATACTTTTTGTACCGATACCGGTATCGCCCAACACTTTTGAAAAGTACCGATGTAACGGTATCGCCCAATCAAATTTTTGTGTACCGGTACCGAAAAACATCGGTACTTTTATTCGGTACATTTTTGGTGTATCATGGCCATGCTTTGTTATAGGAATGTTTTTAAAAAAATTTTTTTTTTTTAATAAATAGTTATGAAATAATGTACTTATTAATATTCTGTGGTAAAACTTTGTTTTTAAATTATTATATGAAAAAGTAGGCCTCCAAATATCATATTTATAACTATGGACGAAATTATCAATTATAAGACACCAGCTGATTTACACTGATTTTCATGAAACTTATAAGAAATGTTGTAAATGATCCGTAGTGAACGAAAGTTTTAAAAATAAATTTAGAAAATGAGCCTGAAAAAAGTTGTCTGCAAATTTCATACTTCATGACTAATACTGCCAGATGCTTCAATTTGTTAAAAAAATTATATGCTTATATATACTTTTGTTACTAAAGAATAAAGATATATTTTATATTTCCAGCACTCACGGGTCGGTGGGGCACGGGGAGGAAAGCTCCCTATAAACTATGCATTCATTTACCGCGTTCCATGTGCCATGCATTCATTTCGCATCTAAAGTTGCTATAAATGCTATTTATTAATGCTCTAGAAATTTTTTAATTTTTTACTTATTTTTTTTTAAAAAAAAACACATTCTTTCTATAACACAAAAAATTCTCTCTCATATATATATATATATATATATATATATATATATATATATATATATATATATATATATATATATATATTGAAAAAGGACTTGAAAGATAATATTCATATGTATAATATATTATATATATATATATATATATATATATATATATATATATATATATATCTATATATATATATATATATGAGACCTGTTGTGTTATAGGAATCAGTCAATAAATTTTAAAAAAAATAATTAAAAAAATTGCTGATCATTAGAGACCAGTATCGAAGATATTGAATCATAATACATTATCTGCTGGTCATCCTGGCAAGGTCGCCATATTTACGACTATATTTCGGCTGTAGACAAAGCTTTTAGGGTAATCATACTAATCGTGATTAGATAGTTTTAATTCCTTATTTCACCTTTTATAACATGAAATATATTAATAGAAGAATTATTTCAATGCACTTAGTTATCTTTATTATTTAATTAACATTCCAAAACTACTCGAATTATTTTATTACTCCAAAATTTAAAAAGCCGTTATAAATACAATATCATTACAATATGATATAGGGCCAACACGCATCTACAGTAAAGAAAAAGAAAGGGAAAAGTCCTGAATATTGATACATAAATATTTCCTGTAACCAATCATGAGCATCATATGTACATTTATATTTATTAGTCTATAGATATATATACGAAGCTCAATAAGAAATATAATCACTTACCAAATGGATTATAAAGAATATAATTTATGCGGCAGGCGACAGAACCATTAATGATACAATGGCGTCGATATTTAACATCATAAAGTATAATGGAAAACTTCACAAATATAATATAAAAGTTTTAAGCACTGAGTTTGCCTAACCTATTTAAATGAAAAGAATAATATAAAATATAATTTAAAATGTTATAAAACAAAATTTAAAATAATATAATCACATCACAAGATAAAGACACCCGCCGAGGAATAATTTCAGGGAATAGTGACTCAAAATTTTAAGGTGTGGAAATGGAGAGTCGCATTTGATTGACGCAGGAATAAAGTCACTACTTTATATATATATATATATATATATATATATATATATATATATATATATATCTATATATATATATATATTTGTATATACCTCTCTCTCTCCTATATATATATATATGTGTGTGTGTGTGTGTGTGTGTGCGTGCGTGCGTGTGTGTGTGTGTGTGTGTGGTCTCAGCTAATGGTGCGACAACGGAATATTTCCATAATGATGTCAGTATTTAAACCATAGGAATAAAGAGAAAGGTCTCTGTTAAAATTGCTCATGAACCTTAAATTTTCAATAAAGCAAATGTGGTACCGATAATTAAAATTGCATTTATGGCAAAGGTATTTAGGGTTCATAAGTTAGTCATCTCGATTCAAATAGTAGTTCCTCTATTACGGCGGAAAAATACGTGCGCCATGTAGTTACAACAGTATTGGATTTGTGTGGTTTAGAACATCGTGAAGTCAGGGATAAAGCCCCATATACAGCGTACGTTTATATTAGGTACTATTAATAGTTAGTTACGATGAACAGTTATGATTTATAACAGAAATGATTTATAACTCCGTAACACATCCGTTTATTTACAGTCCATACATAAGTATTATTTTGGTATAGTATGAAATCCTTTCCTGTAGTACCTTCTGATTTATGTAGTACATTCTTCATCGTATATACATGTATACATTATACGCGATGCCAATCTGCTCTTATTCGCCATGAAAGTTCGTACGTCACAGTCACCGCAAATTGTCATGACTTGCCCAATGTGATATTTTCAGTCGACTATCGATTAAGCGTGAGAGTTCGACTTAAGAGGTAATTAACTGATGCTATCGGTGTTGTGTACCCACCGTAGACACGATTCTTCAGGTAGCCCCACCGGTAATACTCCAGTTGAGTAAGGTCCGGTGATCTAAGAGGCCACGGAATAGGACCCCATGTTCCTATCCACCTACCGGGGTGTGTTACGTTTAGATGATGTTGCACAGCCCTTGCTGTATGTGCTGGGCATCCTTCATGCTGGTAGTACAAATTTTGACGTGTCTGTAATGGTACATCACGAGGAAGGTCTGACAAAGTAGTGTCCAGAAATTCTTGATTTCATTCGCTATCTAGGTTTCTATGGTAAATGTCCGGCCCAATCAGTATATTATCTAGCAGTTCACACCACACATTTATGGAGTAAACTACCTGGTGTCACGTGCTGAAGGTGATATGCGGTGTTTTCCTCGGTCCAGTACCGATAATTCCACCCATTAATCGTGCCAATATTGGTAAACCTGGCCTCATCCGTCCACAAAATACAGAGCTGCCCGTCAAGTTTATTGTCAAACATGGAACACATTTGGACTACGAACTACAACCAACGTCCGGGATCGCCGGGATGCAGACCATGCACAATGTGTGCTCTGTAATGAAAAATGTTGTACATATGTAGAATGCACCATACCGTTCCTGTCTGCCGTAAGTAGGTTGTTGGGTGTTCCGTGGTATACAATAGAAAGTCAAACTCCATGTCAGGGATAAGAGTGCGAGGTTGACTTGGGTGGAGAGATAGTGAGTTGGTCGAACCTTATTCTTGAAAACCTGTGTACAATCTGTACATTATAGTGGTATGCGGTTCCAAACGATCTGGATATCTCCGTCTATACACCTCCGTAGCTCTGTGGGCATTCTTGCCTTCAAGAATAAACGCCTCAACCATATCCGTCAGTTCCTGGGTTGTATACATATTATTAGGCATAGTGTTATCGGATGTTACAATTAAATAGCTGGGCTAAGACACACGATTATACATTCGTAAGTGCTCCGCTGACTGTTGTACGATTATACTGGAATACCGATCCCCAACAGAGTAGTGTGTCATATTAACTTCAAAATTCATAATTTAGTTGGTTGACAATAGTGGCAAACGTAATATTAAATATTACACATAAATGTGATATGCCCTTCATGGAGGATTTATATGGGTTTCTACACCCATCCAGCCTTTTCTGAACGTATTACAACTAACTATTGGTAGTAACTATTCCCAGCTGACACATATGCTGCAAATATCTTCCCACGAGGATTGCCAGGAAACAACGTTTTGGATCTGGATGACGGTCTCAACGAAAACTACATAATTTCTGCCATAGAATGCAATTTCAGCATCGAAACTACACGGTTTTATTGAAAATTCGGAGGTTCATGAGAAATTCGCATACTGTGCATACGCGATAACCTATAATGATTAGCAAAAATAACTCTCCGATTTAATTAAGACATCTTTTATTTCAACAAATTTAATAATAATAATTGCCATCATTACCTAATTTAGACTTGTGCATATATATATATATATATATATATATATATATATATATATATATATATATATATATATATATATATATATATATATATATATATATATATATATATTTATATAAATATATATATATATATATATATATATATATATATATATATATATATATATATATATATATATATATATATATATATATTTATATATATATATATATATATATATATATATATATATATATATATATATAAAATTAATATAAAAGAGATAACACAGAAACAACATAAATCTATTTGCCTTATAGTAATATTATAACTATTTATTGAAATTCCATTTATCAGTATTGTTTTTCCACATATATGAAAATGTATCGATGTATCGATGTACCGGCGATACAGTACCGAGTACCGGTATCGCCCAAACGCTTTCACAAAGTACCGAGTACCGGTATCGCCCAAGCTATTTTTCGAAGTACCGATGTACCGGTATCGCCCAACAATTTTCATGTACCGTGCCCATCACTGATTATTAGTATTAATTGAACTTTTCAAAATTGGAGAGTTAAATGCTTTCAGCAAAGAAAAATTACTCTTTTATTGCTTCCCGTTTTCCCACTTTATTTTGAAGAAATGTTTTCGGAATTGAAGGTCATCCTTAAAGAAGAAACGAATCACCAAATTTTATTAAACGACTCTTTCTCTATTCCTGTTGCTTTCTTATCCTCTATAAATGTAATAAATATTATGGAATATATATCCAGAAATGGACGGAGGGCAATATAAAGTTGAAAAAATTATATATATATATATATATATATATATATATATATATATATATATATATATATATATATATATATATATATATATATATATATATTTATATATATATATATATATATATATATATATACTATATATATATATATATATATATATATATATATATATATATATATATATATATATATATATATATATATATATAACTATATATTATATATATATATATATATATATATATTTATATATATATATATATATATATATATATATATATATATATATATATATATATATATATATATATATATATATAATATATATATATATATATATATATATATATATATATATATATATATAATATATATATATATATATATATATATATATATATATATATATAATAATAATAATAATAATAATAATAATAATAATAATAATAATAATAATAATAATAATAATAATAATAATAATAATAATAATAATAATAATAATAATAATAATAATAATAATATCTATTGCAGTTTTTTATGTTCTTAATTGCCTATAATTTGGATACTTTCATCGCTCTGCCATAATCTATTTATATCTATGTTCACTCTCTTTTATTGAGATAACTTTTTGAATGAATTTTAATTCCACAATGTTTTTAAGCTAGTTTTAGTAAATTTACAATAACGAAATATCCCCTAATTGATCTAG
Organism: Trachelipus rathkii; assembly: GCA_015478945.1. NCBI lineage: Eukaryota > Metazoa > Arthropoda > Malacostraca > Isopoda > Trachelipodidae > Trachelipus > Trachelipus rathkii. The sequence continues at coordinate 13,994 of JABUQX010075551.1, forward strand.
TTCAGCCAATTATTCCAACACTTACAGCTAGGATTTAAAACATCTCGCACTACTTCATTTAAATAGCGAATTTTGTCTTCCTCCTTTCAGCAAAACATAAGTGTGAAAAATTTATCTTAGACTTTTGGATGTTGCACAAAATCTTTTTAGTGTCTGTAAGTTCTAGATGCCCTTAACGAATAGTTCATTTTAAGTTTAGTTTGTATAGTTTCGAGAACATGATAATTTACACCTAATATTCACTTTCGATGAACCATTCCATGTTTTGAGATGTCATGTGAATTATCTAGTCCCTAAATCTTTCAATTGTTGCAATTTGATGTTAAAAATTTAAAAATTTCAGGGTATTTGGGTTTGAATAAAAAAAATCGACGATTTTCTTTCATTTCCTTCTGACTCTTTATCCTTCATTCTTTGGAATTTCGAGGAAAATTTTGCTGTGGGACTGAACATATCGGGAGGTTAATATAGTCTGACACAAAACATTAATATTCAAACTATTCTCTGTAGGAATTTTTATCCTTTTCTTTGCAACCCTTTTTAATTTTCTTTATCGTTGATCTCTTGCAGCTGTTGTAGATGACCATCACCACTCATCTTTAATTTGCTAATTAAAAGTATTAATTACTATTCAATTAATGATTTTTACCTATCACATTCATTAATTATCTTCTCTTATTCTGATGATTCTACCCAAGCATTACCATTTCAATTTGAGAAATCGGTTTCTAAACCAGTTCAGCTAAGTAGTTACTGGAGGCATCCTTAAACAAATGATTTTCTTGTATTGCTAAAAGGAATATAGGAAACATGGTAGTTTTCAGTATCAAAGCACAATCGCTGCCCTTATACTATTGCAATTGTAAATAATACTGCTCTTCTAATATCTCAAATCACATAATTTCCCTATTAATAAGATTGAGTGACCCAACTTTCTACACACTCATCTTTTCTCTGCTTATCTTTCTAACATTTAGTTCTAACCCTCTGTTGCTTCTTCTTTCATGTTTACTACTGGTAAAGAAATAGAATAGATTCTCTACTTCATTTTTTTTGTATTACCTATGTCTTATGCACATTGAGGGCTAAAGTGTATGGGGGGACATGTTGGTTTAGAACATTTTAAAAAGGTTTTGCATGGGATATCTCCTTCTCTGGTAGTTTCGTTTAGTTCTCTTGCTTTTCCACTGGCGGTCTTATAAAAATGCAGAAATGAAAAAAAAAAAAAAAAAAAAAAAAAAAAATTTTTTATTTAGAATCATCTCCGTATCTGCTAAGATAAATTTAATTAGGAATATCACAGGGTTGTGTTGAAAGGAAGAAACGGATACCAGGGTGTAATCAAATATTCAGTAAAAAAAAGTGATCTTTTCTTAAAATTTTTGATAAAGGAGATTAAATAAATTCTCAAGGACCTTCTAACTTTCAGATATTGCAGACAACTATTAGATTCTCAATGTGGCTTGTGATTATATACTGCTTAAGAGTTTTTCTACTTTGATAGACTAAATTTGAAAAATCTATTTATAAGAATATTAAATTTCCATTGATTTCCTAAAAAAACACCGCTAAAAAAATTTCTTTCCTACAAAAAATAAAGCAGTATGATTTAAGTTTTCAATACCAAAGTAAAGTATCATAATCATTGAATCATTGAAAGATACTCTCAGATCTCCAGGTTCCCTCCTTCCCAACCTTTTTTTTTTTTAAATTTCAAATTTGTTAAATGTAACCAATCAAAATATTCCAAAAATCTAATTTTTTTTTTTTTTTTTTTTTTTTTTTTTTTTTTTTTTTTTTTTGTTTCAAAATTGTACTGGAGTGAAAGTATTAACAAAAAAAGAAATGTAAAAAAAAAATAAAAAAAAAAAAAAAAAATAAAAATAAAAATTAAAAAAGACGGTAGAATTAAAATTCATATAAAAAAAATTGGTAATGAAAATTGTTTCTACTAACCTTTCCGTTATTAAAAAATATCGATAATCGATATATCGATATTTTAAAAAATATCAATATACCTTCGATATTATCGCCAGAAAAATATCGATATTCGATATATCGATATTCCCGTATATTATTTTCCTATTATAATTCGATATATTATAATCATATATATATATATATTATATATAGATTATATATATTATATATATATTATTATATATATATATATATATAGTTATTATATATATAGTATAATATATATATATATTATATATATATATATATATATATATATATAATAATATATAATATAGTATATATATATAGATCTGCCTTCCAGATTTGAGGCGACGCAATAGTTTAAAAATAACGATAGCAACACTAAAATTGAATATATTTTTGGAATCAGGGGAAAATTTCAGTTATGAAAAAAAAGAACTTAAAACTAAGATAACTATGAAAATAAATAAAAATAACAGGATTCAAAATTTACGATATTTTTTTGTTTCAAGGCAAATGTGATTTTAACAGATTTATTTGCATTCTTAAACAATGAGCAGTTGTTATGTATTTTACAGTATTACGGTTTAATACTAACCAAAACTATATATATTATATATATATATTATAATATATATATATATATATATATATATATATATATATATATATATATATATATATGATATATAATATATATATATATATTATAATAGGTGTATATATATATATATAGTAATTAGTGTATGTAGTATTATTGAGTGAGATATATAAGATAGAAGTATATAGTATATATATATATATAATATTATATAGTAAAGGTATATATTATATATATATATTATATATATAATAAATATATATATATATATATTATACATTATACATATATATATATATATATATATATATAGATATATATATTATATAATATATATAATTATATTATATATAATATATAATATATAGTATATATATATATATATTACATATATATATAGTATATATATATATATTATTATATCACGGTTATATACTATATATATATATATATATATATATATATACGTAGATAAAAAAAATTTATCCGATCTCCCGTTCCGTGTGGCCGTTAAGATCTGCCACAGAGATTACAAACTGCCTCGGCATTAGATATTTTTTTAAATAATCCCAGACTCTACTTTTCGATGACATGTTAATTTACTTTTATTCAATTCTCTACTCGTTATATTTAAACTTGTCTCTAAAAAATTCTTTAAATTTTTTTGAAACTAAGAAACTTAAAGAAAGCACAATACTTGGCAGTTAGCACATACGACACCTCTATCCACTTGATCACTGAATAACTGAATAGTGATTAGTGAATACTCAGAAGACAATTTGACTATGTGGCATGTGCCATGTCGATCCCCCCTCTCCTATTTTTGGTTCCCGAAATGACGAAAAATCTAAACCAAATTTTTTCGGTTTATTTTATACACGACATTGGGGGATGAACGAAGAACGAAATATGGGGGGAAAAAGAGAGTTTCATCACTTCAGGGTGTCGGGAGAGGGGGATAAGATTTTTTTTTCGGCCTTTAAAAAATTTTTTTTTTGAAAAGAATATCGGCTTTCGATATTAAGAAAAAATATCGAAATATCGATATATCGCCTAAGAAAATATCGCCAAAAATATCGATATATCAAGCCAAAAATATCGATATTTCGATATATCGATATTTTTTGGCCATCCCTATTTTCTACTCAACCTTTCTTTTGGCACATTATTCATTATGGTCGGATGAAATTTTTTTACAGTGATTTTTTTCATAAAGGTTGGAAATATGGGCAACGCTTATTTATTTATTTATTTTTCAACTAAATCCATTTTAAATTTTAATGAAGATGTAAAAAGGATTTGTCGAGATATTTCTTTTGATTTCTTCCTGGTATTAGGACATAAATAAAAAAAGTTATAAAAATGTCTATTCCCCACTTAAAATTAAATTTATTGACTAATCCGAAAATTCGATAAAAGTCGAGCGGGTGGGGGATCTTAATCATTTTACACAAACATTCAAAAATAATGTTGTGAAAGTAAGTGGTGCCATAAAACTTGAAAGTCGACCTAAAATTGATGAGATGCCATAAATGAGTGACAAAATTCAGAACATGGGGATTAAAAAATAATCATATGACGATTAATGACATCGCAAAAGCGGTTGCTATGGAAATTTTTTAAAAAAGTGAACGACTTATATTTTAGACCAATAAATAAATTTATCAATAAAACTAAGTAATGAATTCTGTGACTTTAGCCAGTGAAAAGAAGGGAAAATAAGAAATGAGAAAAAAAAATTTCGTTGTCAACATTTTAGCAACGGGTTTTTTGACTTATGAAGAAATCCAAATGATAATTTTCTTCCTCGTCTTATGAAAATTGAGGAAACTTGGATCCAATAATACACACCAAAGGCAGAATACAATTGCGGTTTCTGAACAAAACGTTAAAAAAACGGCAAGAAAAGTTATTTTTTTTTCAACAGAGTTGAAAACGTTGTATAATATTAACAGACTACAATGAAAAAGACACAATGTTGATTAACCCTTTCATTCCCAAATTATGTTTAAATTGAAATTCCTATTTAATTTCATGCAAACATTTTCATTTATGACATATGAAGTCCAAATATATGCTTTTTGAAAGAAAAATTTCCTTAGGATAGAAAAAAATTAATAGTTAAAATTAAATAAAACCTATGGGAAAAAATAGCAAAAAGTGCTCATCAGACGATAAAAAGACAACCACCCGTCTTTCATCAGGCCTAGAAGTCAAGTGAGGGCTTTATTTTTACGTTTCAAGGTAAATTCAGCTTTGTTTGCTCTTTCTTGTGTCATTTGATGCAAAAATGGTCCTTATGTAAATAGGTAATAAGGTCTAAAATTCTAAATCAAGTAATGTAAAAAAAATTCAACAGTGGGAAAGAAAGGGTTAATAGGGATTATTTGTAGCATATTCTATCAACATGAAACGTTAAAGGAAGCAGTTGCAAAACTTGGTCAGGTTCAGCCTAAGAAAAGCAACAGTTATTCAAGTTCTGTGGGTGGAGAAAATTTTGTAAAAAATCTTTTATTTTCAGGTTTAGAACCATCAGCCTCATTTTTCCAAAACTCTTGTTTTTATCTAAGCACTATATATATATATATTTATATATTTATTCTATACTCTATATATATATATATATATATATATATATATATATATATATATATATATATATATATATATATATATATATATATATATATATATATATAATATATATATATATATGTAGGTATATATATATATATACAGGAGTGCGGGGAGTTCTCTTTTTCTTCTTCCTCCACTTTAAGAGTCGCTGTCAAATTTTTTTTTTAATGTTACCTAAATAGAACAGATAGCTTAGTAGCCTTCCTGTTTGGAGTCGCCTCTTCACTACTGCGGATAGTAAACCAGCACACAAGTCGTTTACAACTCTTTTATGGTTATCTTTTTAATGGGCGAGAAAGAACAACTTGATATTTTGGTTCATTTATTCTTTATTAAAATTACATTCGAATTTTATCAAGAGAAATTGCGTTGGCAATGCTTACGTTTTAGTTAAAAATTTGCAATAAAATGTTATGTATAAAAATCTCATGCATTAAGCTAGAGCGTGACTTTGCCAATGAAACCAACTTTTGGCGGCAAAATGAAAAGAAAAACGCGCGAACTCATTTCGCATTACAAAAATGAACAAAAAGATCAAATATAATTCACCAAATAGTATAAAAAACATTATATCCTAATAAACAAACGTGATGTTAACATATATCACAAAATAAGTTGTATTTAACATAAATCACAATATAAATTTTCACAACGAATAACAAATTGTAGATACAATGGGTATAGCATCGCATTTTAATTTATTTTAATATAAAATATTTTATCTACAACGTTTTATGGACAGTTAAAGTATATAATAAGGACTATATATATATATATAATATATATATAGATATATATATATATATAGTATATATTATATATATT
>JABUQX010075551.1:27500-42500 GCA_015478945.1 Trachelipus rathkii
TTTACTTTTAATAAAAAATTATATTCATTTATTAATTTATAGAAATTTATATAATAATATACTTGTCTTTGTTCTAGTTTAAATTTGTGTTGCAAGTCTTGTATCGTTTTACCTTCTTTTTCTATATGATGATTATAGAGTTGAGATTTTACAAATCTAGGATATAAAGGAATACTTTGCATATTATTTTCACCTTCTGTCAGTGTATCATGAATTGTAATTATATTTTCATCATCAAAGTTAATTTCCCCCTTATTTATTTTTTCATCAACTTCAGAAATGTTTTTAAAATCATCTTCAAAATAGTATGTATCCTTTTTGTATTTTAGTTCAATCATCGCTCCCTCGATTTTAGTTTTTTGTTTATTTTGTTTTTTTTTATCGTTTTGTTTAATTCCACTTTCAAATGTTGGTTTAAGTTTTTGATTTAAAGTAAACATTTTCTTTAAATCTTTTTCATCAAGTTTATTTAATGAATCTCTATATACTTTATTATTTTTAGAATAAAGCAAGTTATCATCAGCTAATATATTCACCATCTCCTTCTGAGAAGCCATTGTGCCAAACTGATTGAAGTCCTTAATTGTCTTATGCAATGAAATGATGAAACATTCTAGAATGTTCTAAAAATTAATAAAAGAGAATATATAAAGCTATACAAATATAACTTCTGAGAAACATATCTTATCTTGATTGCTTCGTAACCGAGTGGTTTGAGCGCTAGACTCCGCTTTCGGAGGTCTCGAGTTCTAATCTAAGATAGGATCTTTTTTTCAATAAAATTAAAAAATAGAACATTTTAAAAGCAGTAGAACTTCCAAATTTTTATCTTTAATGTGTCTTTAGCCGAGTGGGTTGAGTAACGACTTCCCATGCTATTCTGTGTAGTTTGAATCCTGGCACCATCGTTCCTTTTTAAGAGAGAATTGTAATGTTGGTTTGCACTACTGGTGCAAAAATATAATAAGAATGATAACGTTACTTTGCACTAGTGGTGCAAAAATATAATAAGAATGATAATAACTTTGCACTAGGTGGTGCAAAATATATTAGAATAGTAATAATAATTATTATCATGTTCAAAATATTTTATTTTTAGCGCTTAATAATATTGCCAGAATTTCATTCAATCTATGATTAAAAACAGTTTTCAATATGATTTTTAAGACATTCGCTTTAGCAGTTTATTAATTACTTAGAAGATATTTTTAAAAGTGGCTTTGTAAAAAGATGAAAATTCAAAATTGACTTATAATAAAAAATTCTTTAATAAATATGGAGATATTAATTGAAATTGATGGTAAAAAGTATTCAGTTATTGGAGGATGTTTATTTAAAGGAGACATTACATTACCTTGTTCATCTTGTCACAGTCATCAAACAGATATGGTTCAGGATTGTGAACAAATCTATAATTTTTGTAGGACTTGTAAAGAATTGATACAAAGTTCTAAATTTGAATATGACTGTTACAAATATAAAATTATATACAAAAATCGTAATTGTGATTATAAACCTTATCATTCGCAATATACACAAAACAATAATAAACCATTAAAATATTCACCAAGAATATATTTAGAGAAAGTTATTGAAAAATATTACAAAAACAATGAAGATATAAAGAAGAATTATGATAAATTATTAAATCTCAACGATAATTTAGAAGAGACATTTCAACAGGAGATAAAGAATTTCAAAAGAAAAAATTCATTTAATGTTCATTTTAAAATTTATAAATTACTACAATTATGTGGTGTCAAATGTAATATATCTGATTTTCAGAAAGTTTCTAATAAAAGAGAAATTACATTAAATGAATACAATGAAATGTGGAAGAAAATATGTGAGATTAACAAATGGGATTTAATCAAGTAAAAAGGATATGAGAATTATATTTAAAATTTTTAAATATAATTTTTTCCTTTTTACTTAAAATTCAGTAAATATTTTACTAAGGATATATAACCGATCAAGGTTTTTAAATGATTTTTAAATTCTTCAATATTTTCTTTATTGAAAAATTTTACATCTTTGGAGTTCTTTAATTCTATCTGTATCTGTAAACAATAATTTTGCTTTTTCATTATATTTATTTTTTATATGATTATAATGAAACAAAGGTTTTGTTGTTCCCCATTTCTACATCTTTCGAGTTCTTTAATTCTATCAGTATCTACATTCCTCTTATGTTTATTACTTTTTTCATGAATTTTAAAATTTTTAATAGTTGTATGACAAACTTTACAGTAATTCATATTTTTTATTTTTCCATCATCTGAATCATCATCTGAATCATCATCATCTGAATCATCATCATTTTCAAAATTTAGTGCTTTTATTATTCCTTTTTGAATATCTATATAGTCATTAATTTTTTTAAAAAGATCTTTTAATTCTTCGATATCATTACTTGTAATGATATCTAATTCTAAGAGTTCTTTTATTCTTTCAGTATATACCTCATTAATTTTTGAGAGTTGATTTTGTAAAGCGTTCATTTATTATAAAGAAAAAAAAAGATTTTGATTACTTACAAAAATCTTATATCATGATATTTTCCACCCTGATATTTCATTTGAAAATTGTTCTCGTTGAAAAGTTTAATTTGATTATCGTTTAATTTATTCACATATCTTTTTGGAAGAAATACATTAGTATTCTCATCTTCTCCTATACGTAGAGTAGCGATGATTGATGGACCATATCTTGTATCTACTTTTCTTAATTCAACAATATCATAAGGAGCATCCTTAATTAAATCTGACAATTTTGTAGTATGTGAAAAATCAGATGTATAGTTCAAAATATTTATAAGCTCTGATTTGCTTTCCATCTATTTATTATAGAGGAAAAAAAAGTTTTCTGTTTTTTATTTTATAGTTTATATTTATTTTTTAAAAAAGTATGGGGGCCTCGTTACAGGGCCCCCATACATATCTTTTATTATTTTATTTTATAGTTTATATTCATTCTTTAATATCCCTCAACATTGTATTCATCATAATTTTAATAGTCATCTCCTCATCTCCATTTTTCTTTAGCAAATTTTCTCTTTCCCTTTTCCATATTTCTTTCTCCATCTCTCCCATAGGCACCCCTCTATATTTTTCTATCTTTTCAAATATATCATCTATCGTAATTTTCTTATTCTCAATAGATTCATCTCCTAATATGTCTTTTTCGGAAAGGTCATTCAGATTTCCTAAATCGTATTTTAGAAACAATTGAATGGTATGCATAGATTTTTCATTGGTTGTATCACTTGCCGCTTGAAAATTTATGATATCTCCTTCGTTAAGATGAATGCTTTTTATTCTATTAATTCTAAAATCTGTATCACTATATTTATATATATCTAAATCTTTAAATTCATCTCCATTGATAAATAACTTCACTAAAATATATCGATCTTCATCTAGAGATGTCAATGTAATTGTATCTATAAATCCTTCATATGGCATAACATAACCAGTTTTCTTCGAAGATGGTCCTTTCATTCCTAATACGAACGGAAACTTTCCTGATTCTAATTTTGAATTTGTTTGAAAAATTATTGTTTCGTAAGCACATGTTTCTTTTTTAAAATTATTTATATTTTCACTAAGAGTTGAAATCTGTTTATTAATCGTTTTTAAGGCATTTTCAAAACCATCTTTTAACAGAACGTTATTATGCATATCAAAGAGTTGAGATTTTATTTCTTCAACAATTTTTTTAATATGATCACCTTCAGATTGTAATTCAGTTATTGATTTATTCATATTTCCCGTCTGTTTTAACATTTTATCAACCTTACTTCTTGTTTCTTTTACTAAATTATCTGTATAAAATTTTGTAGTAACATCGTTTTCTTCTCGAGGATTAGCCGCATTTGCCAGCCTTTTATTTTCGATATCAAAATTACCTTCCTCATCTAAATATTTAAATCCAATTCCTGACAGTCCTGGAGGTCCTGGAGGTCCTCGAGGTCCTCGCGGTCCTGGTGGTCCACTTCTTGTTAGAGGTCCTTCACCAAAGTTATTAACACTCATTTATTTTAGAGAAAAAAAGTTCTTGTAGAATTGAGTGAAAATTTAATTTCAATACGGTTACTCCGAAAAGAACGAATAAACACAAATGACCGCAGATAACTTCGTTCGATTTTTGTATTTGATACGTTGAATAGACAATATCGCATTGAATATAATTTTCCAATTCAGTCGGAGGTTGAACACCGAATGAATCGAAATAATGGCATAAGTTATTACAGTTCTTAAACCAACATGTCCAATGAGTTCCTAAACCTTTAATTGAATCCAAATTCAAGATTCCACATTCCTTTTTATTAGATTTTTTTGGAAGAGCATCTCTCATATAAATTCCTCTAAAGTTTGGAATTTTAAGCTCATTAACGTATTTCATAAGATCATATTGACTCAACGCTTTCATCGGAATATTCAACTTTTGTATGGTTTTAAAAATAAACCCTCGCCAGTTTTTCGACGAGGGTATGGCTTTAAAAAAAGACCTTTTCCATTTGTTTTCTTTTTTTCCATTTGAAGGTTATGCCTTCTAGTCTCTTCTAATTGCTTTTGTGCCGTTTTTTTTATCATTTACAGTTTTAGCAATAGCGCTAGCTCCACCAGCAAGAGAACCGATTGCACTTGCAGCCCCTAATAACATTGGAAGCGTTATTATAAATCCTCCATGTTTTGCCAAGGCTGTTACTTGTGATATGCTTAATTTTAAATTAAATGGTATACCTTTTAAAAATTTAGCCTTTTGAGTTAGAGTTAGGAGAAGAGATATGTTTCCCTTATCCTTTGGATTGATTCTAAATGATATAGAAGATTTTTTATTTACTGCTTTGTTTAACTTCTTTACCTGATTCGGTGTAAGATATACTTTCATATCGTTGTAAGCCATTTATTTAAGAAGAAAAAAAGTTATTATATATAAAATTTTATATATATTTTTTTTCCTTTTTTTATTTTTAATAATTTATAATTTAGTGTATCGCCTTGAGGCGACACACAAATCTATATATTTTTAAATTTATATATTTTTTTCTATTTGCAAAGGGGGGCCCGTTTCGGGTCCTCCTTTATATTTTATATTTTTTACATTCTCGTATTTTTTTTCTTTTTGCAAAGGGGGCCCCGTTTTGGGGCCCCCTTTATATTTTATATTTTTTATAATTTTTATATTTTATTAGAAGTAAATTGAGTTTTTACTCTTCCACACTCTGAGCATGTACCTCTAAGCATACTACTTTTATTTGTCATAACCTTTTGAACATTTTCAGTATTTGTTATTTTTCTACAATGAATACAGTAATACCTCATTTATTTAAGAGAAAAAAATTAAAAAGCGATATTCATTTTATTTCCATCAGATTGTAGTTTCACAAGTCGATCTGATAATACTAATGCATAAGCCTTTGTAGGTTTTGATATATTTTTCTTAAAAGTTGCTCTTATTTTAATATCTGTAACTGAATTTTTTATTTTTTCAGATTGTCTACTTACATCAAATACTAGTAATGGATACAAATTTTGATATTCTATTAAACTAATAGAACAATTTTCTTTATTAAGTATATGATTAGAATAATCTGATAGCATTTTATAAGCGGTTGTATAATAATTCTCATTAAAATCAAGTCGAAGATCCATTTCTGGATATCTTTCGCTATTTAACTGAACAAAAGCGTTAGTTATATTACAATGATTAAATATACCTCTATTCATAATTTGATTATCACCATTTGTTTCTTGAAAAGCTAAAATTATAAATCGAGGTTTCTCAGATCCGGCTGTAACATTTAATCTCCAATCGAATTGTTGTTGTCCTTGATTTACTTCTACAGATTCACACTGTCTATTTAAAAATTAATATTTAAAGTAACTTTATTTTGAATATCTTTATACAGTTTTATTGAATATTCATCTGTAAGTGTTACGTGTGGGATTCTCCATACTATTCTCGATAAAATAATTTTACCATCAGGAACTTTATAAGTACCATCATCGTTTTTATCATATGATTTTAATATAGCATCATTGTCATCTTCTTTTCTCCTTAATGTAAGCTGATGTTTTATGCCATAAATTACTTTATCATAATTTTCGCAAAATCCAAATATATGACTTAACGGAATAGCTACACTAAAATTTCCCGATGAGTTCTTAAAATAAGTATTTGTGTCTCTCCATATATCCAGAATTATTAATTTTTGGACATACTTTATCACATTTATCAGGTGACCACATAAAATTCATACCTTCTAAATAATTGAGAGGATATGTAAAAAGTCCTTTCATAGTTGATGCTTGTCCAAGATTTGGATATTCTTCCATACTTTTATTTCCAAGTTGATATTCAACTCTTGAAAATAAGTACATGATTCCGTTATTTATTAAATTTATATATAATTCTTTTCCTGCTCCAGTTCCAGTTCCAGGTTGATCTTTTTCAAATGTTGATCCATCTTCTTTTTTTAAAGATCCCTCGATATAAATATAACTTCTAGAGGGTAGTAAAAATTCATCCTGATTTTGAACTGATATTCTTATATCACTAGGTGTATTTAAATCAACTCCTGTATAAGGTTCATATTCTTGATATTCAAATCTTTTAATTGAATCATCTATTTCTGATGATTCATTTTAACGTGAACAACCTACAATAGAGAGAAAAAAGTTTATGTTGATTTTAAATGTAATCGAATAGTTATTTCTTCTCCTCGAAGATTTAATGGTTTATGATATTGATCAGTAAGCCAAATATGAATCAAATTAACAGTTGGAATTGTTATCGGTAGATATACTACTGTATTAGGTCTCTCATTTATTTTATAACCGGGAGGAACATCGGGAAAGAAACTATACAAAATTGGTTTTTGATGTCCATTAAGATAAGAACCTTCTATAATATCGCAATTAACTAAGATAGAATTTACTGGTGAAATATTAACAATGTTTTCACTTTCATGTTTTCCAATGCCTTTAATAGCATCCCTACTAAATCCTAAAAGATTTTTAAATGACTTTTCATTGAAATATATAATAAAATTAGCCTTCCTAACATGAATAATACATTTCATAGTTATGTGGTTTGCTTCAATACTGAATGCTTCTGAATGCTTATTTTTAACAAGATGTTCTTGAATGTAATTATTAATCGCTTTAATTTCATAAGCTCCTGTTGGAAATAATATTTCAAAAATTTTACTGTTATATTCATATGCAAATTTATTATTTGATCATCAATATTTGGTACTGAATTATACGTATTTATATTTAATAACGCTATTTCATGTGTTTTACCCTTTTCTAATTTTAAAGAAGGGTAAAAATTATATTTGAAATCAGATGTATTACTAGATAACACAATGCTCATTTATTATAGAGAAAAAAGTTATTTAAAGATTTAATTATATCTGTATCAAATATACCTAATCTTAACAGTTCATCATTAATAGCTTGTAACTCATTAAAAACGTTAGTATTACCCGATTGAATTTCTGAAAATAATATTCTATGTTTATTAACAAGCTTATTAGGATCTGAAGGTAAAAATTTAAATCCCGTACCTGAGATATCTCCTACACTAGTTCTTCGAGGAGTATCTCCAACACTGCTTCTTCTTGGTGTTCTTACTTTCTGACGTAATTCTGATTTTAATTCATCAAGCAATTTATATTCATCATATATTGGTTTAATAAACATCTTATATTTATCACCTTTATTCGATTTAGCAGTACTTCCATCGTATCTAAAAAACGCTTTAGTTTGAATCATTATTTTCTTATAATTATTATAGTCATTTACGGAAACTTCTCCAGGATTTTTCAAGGTTAGAAGTTTCCATAGACCTTCAGTACCGATGTATTGGGTTTTATCAATAATTAAATTATTACCATCAATTTTAACTGTTGCATTACCTAATTTAAAATTATCACCTCCTTCAGCCATTTTAATACCGAATGCGTTGTCATATTTATTAGGATAATAAATTACTTGCAAATATTTTCCTGCTATTTTTCCTAACTTTGTAAAATTATATCTAGGAGAGCTAGGTGATGCTGGTACATCTTCGATAGCTAAAGGAACTTGACGTGAAGTAAGAGCTGGTAGTGTTGGTTGAGTTTGAAGTATTTCTTTTTGATGCGTAGTTATATCCTTAATCGGTTCAATTAATGGTTGTAGTAGTTTAATATTTTCTTGATAGATATCTTGTTCACCTAATTTTCGTTTAAAAATCTTTTCTGAAGTTTCTTTCTAATATTTACCAAATCAGATTTTCTTTAATATTAACATATGCCATTTATTATAGAGAAAAAAACATCAAACATCAAACAGTTAAACATCAAACATCAAACAGTTAAACATCAAACAGTTAAACGGCTTTACGAAACAAATATCCTATGTAAAACGGAACGCGAAACTGTTAGATGTTTAACTGTTTGATGTTTGATGTTTAACTGTTTGATGTTTGATGTTTAGATGTTTACCGTTTCACGTTCTATATTTCCGTTAAATCTTTTTCTTTTATCCAAGATGTTGTATTGTATCCTTTCCATTTAACTAATATTTTCTCTTTATTTCTTTTTAATATTTTTTCAACCTCGTATAATTCACTTTCATATTTCACCATTTCTTGTTCATAAAAACTTCCAATAATCTCTTCATCGCTCATGTCTCTTATTTTGTAAGTTATAGGATTTGTTTTCAATACTTCAGATATAATAAATATTTCTTCTGTAAAGTTTGGAAGATAACCTTTTCTAAAATCTTTATATTTTCTGCTGATTCTTACTCTATCACCAAGGTTAAATTTTGGTTTCCTAAGTTTAGACTTAGTAGGAGGAAATAAATTTTCATACACAACTTTACTATTCTTCTCAAGAGATCCTTGTTCAGGAGTCATTTTAATACTTCTATGAGAACTTGTATTATAATTTTTTACCAAATTAGGGAGAATATCAACCCATTTCTTCGTTTTGTTTTCTGTAAAATATTTCCACATTTTAGATTTTAAAGTTCTGTTAAATCTTTCTACTACTTGAGCTTTCGTTTCATTCTCTGTAGCGAACCAATGTATTCTATGTTTTCTAAATAGCTCTTGAGTTGGTTTATTTATGAATTCGAGTCCTTTATCCGTATGTATTTTTCTAGGAATTCTTTTCTTAAATATATTATGAAATGCCTGTGCGACATCATTTCCAGTTTTCTTTTTAATAGGAGTAGCCCAAGCGTAATACGTAATTTATATTTTTATTCTGAGATTTATATTTTTGCATGTCTACTAAATCAGCTTGCCATTGATCATCAACACTAGAGACCATCACTTTTCTCGTAGGAAATTTATGATGTCTTATCGGTTTATGCAATGTGTAAACGTTTTGATGATCTAACCAGTCCTTAACTATCTTAGAAGATAACCCGCTTTTTCGAACTAAATCATTGATTCCTGAGTATCCAGTTTTAGGATTATAATATAATTTCCTCAATTTTTCAGAGCCCGATTTCGCGAGCTCTTTACCCCGTTTTTTGATGGTAAACCCATTCCGAATCTTGATTTCATTCCCATAACTCCTGTGACTAATCTCGCGTCTTTTCTAACGTACTCTGGTTCATTAGGATCTAACGCAATTTCACTCGCTTGTTTTGCTAATAAATCATCTGCCGCATTTCTCTCTTTCGTATTTTTATGTTTTAAATAATTTATATCATGTTGTTTACAGGCCTTATCTAAACTGTTAACACCATTATATCCTTCTTTTAATCTTTTGTGTACTTTCGTACCTGGACCACAATATGAATATTTTCCTGTATTCCTAAACGATCCGTTTTCAATATTTTCCGATGGAACATTATTAGGTAAATTTAAATGCATTTCTGGTAAAGGAAGTTTCTTCAACGCTGAATTTAACAATCCTGAACCAGTTTTTGTCTTTAAAAATAATTTCAATTCATTAATATATTTTTGATTTTCAAGGGTTAACTTTATTGAATTTTTCTCAATGAAAATTTTTTTATGAACTTTTCGAGTTGTATTGTAAATATACATTTATTTAAGAGGAAAAAACTTTTTAGGTACATATATAGTCTTTAAATTAGCTTGATATCTTCCCTCTCCTGGTGGTAATTTTTTATTTATAACAATGTAACCAAATGGTTCTTTCCAAACAGTCTCACAATAATTACGAAATTCTTCCCACGTCATATCTTTTGAAATGAAATCATTAAAAATATTAACTAAATCTTTTATAGGCAATGAGAACAATATAAATACATTAGCATTGGATCGTATTGTTTGACGAGGAAGTTTAAAATAGTTTTGACTAATATAAATAGAGCTTGTATTATTATGTCTTCCTCTCGTATAATAATCTTCAGCTTTACTTTGATTTGAATCATTCATTATATCATCAAATACAAATAAATTTTTCTTCTTAGTATTAACATCTTTCGGGTCTAAAATTTTGGAAGAATCTTCATAATATTCTACCTTATATTTCGATTTTTTATTCTTTCTAGGTAGATTTCTAATAAATGAATTGATATCACCTCCTCCTTTCTCCAATAATTCAAGAACTTCGCTTTTATTATATCCTTTATCAAATCCTGATTTTATTAATTTATATTCTGGCTGGTGTAAAGACTTTCCAAAAACAAATAAATTATTATAATCTAACCACTTATCCATAAGTAACATTCTTAGTAGTAAATTCGTTTTACCGCATCCAGACTCACCAATAATTAGAATTCTACAGTTAGGAGATGGTAATAAGAAATGATGTTCTTGATTATTTTTGCTCTTCTCATCTTTCCAATGGATAGAAATGTTTTCCATTATTTATTATAGAGAAAAAATAATAAAAATAACGTGTGTATGTTTTCCTTAACTCTAATTTACAACTAACATGAATTTTTATTTTTTCCTTAACTCTAACTTACAACTAACATGCAATATTTTTTATATTTTTTGTTTTTTTCTTAAACCTAACTTACAACTAACATGCAATATTTTTTAGATTTTTTGTTTTTTTCTTAAACCTAACTTATTGCTAACATAAAAATTTGTTGGCGCCAACTAACTTATTCTATAATGTCCTAAAGCTGATGTGTTTATATTGTTTTCTAATATATAACGTTTATCATCATTTCTCGATAAGGCTATTTTATTAACTTGTGTGGTAAACACTTCATGCTTTTTACTTCGTATTAAATTTAGTTTCCTATATAGAGTTTCTTCATTAAATAATACTTTTTTATAGTCATCAATGTTAATCGTTTGATTGATAACGCTTTTCTTTACTCCCTTAGCTTTTTTAATTTCTTTATTTTCTAATGTTTTATAAGCATATAATTTTGCTCTTAGTCCTACAAATTCTGTTATCAGTTTTCCAGCTGTTTCATCTTTCATTTTACCTAATACCTTCTTATTTTTTTCTGAATATAATTTATGCTCTTTTGGATAATCAGATGTATCGAACAGTTTTATATTCTTTTTCATATCTTTATATATATCATTCGTTTGTATATAATAGCATAATGAATCTGTATCTGTAAACAATAATTTTGCTTTTTCATTATATTTATTTTTTATATGATTATAATGAAAGTCATACATTAAAGTTTTACTTAACTCTAAAATAGACATTCCTACATAAATAGGTTTATCAAATCTCAGTTTAGTTTTTTTCATATGACAAGCTATTAAATTTTCTGAGAATATTTTAAACGATTCAAAATTTGGTTTATTTACTAATTTTTGAGCTTGCTCTTCATTTTTAACTAGTCGTACATCAACTCTATTTCTTATGTTTTCCATCGTTTTACCAAACACGGAGTTGTTCATTAATTTATAGAAATCTTTCTCAAATTCATTCTTCGCTTCCTTTCTCTTTCTCGTGTTAAGATCAATGTATGATTTCATCCAATCGCTCTGATCAAATTCTAATATTCTATGTATTTTCGTTAGTTTCAATCTTAAATTCAAACACTGTTTTAAATTTCTATAGTGTATGATATATTTTTCTTTATTATTCAAGTTTGGAACTAATTTGGAAACTTTATCTAACTTTATATTTTCTGCTGCTAAAGGATAATCATTATGTAAATCGTGTAGCTCTTTAGAGTATTCTAAATCAACTTCTAAGATATATCCTTTTTTAGATTTATCATTGATATCCGAAACATCGAAATCGTTGATGTTTTTTATCCATTTAAAATTTCCTGTCGGTAAATACTGAGACATTGCCCAGCCATACAAATTATTCGCATCTAAATAAGTGATATAACTATGAGGTTTATTTTTATCATAACTTTCTTGAATATATGGATTATTAGCCTTCGCATATCTATGTGTTATAGTACTGATTCCTCCTCTAATTCCCTTTTCTATCATTAACAACATATCAGGATCTTTTAATAAATCTAATTTTACTTTCGTTTCTTTTAATAATGCATCCCAAGATAACCCTGGAGATGTAAAATAACGCGCTGGATCTAATTTATAAGTATCTAAACAAGTTGTTCTAAAGTTTTCAAACACATCCGCTAATAATAATGTATCAGATTGTAAATATAACATATGGTAATCTTTAAATGTTTTACAATTAAATTTTGTCCAGATAGTCTGCGCATGTTTGTAGTCCTCGTTTGTTATATCTTCATTATTCAAAATACTATAAAATTTCTCTTTTTTAGGCAATTTTTCATGATTAAATTTTGCTTTATCATCCATCCAGTCGTATGGATAAATTCCTTTACGTTTTAGTAGCTGAAACTGTTCATCTTGATAATATTTGTATAAATTCTTTAAATTTTCATTTTCTAAATTTGATGCCAGCTTAGCTAGGGACGATGACATAAATCTAAAACTATCGAGGAACCTCAACTCCATGCTTGTTGAGATTATTCCTTCATCAACTTTTATAAACTGACTGAAACTTATATAAGTTTCATCCGTTTGAGGAATTGCTTTTAATTCACCGTCGGTTTGTCCAAATTCTTTAATGAATAAATGAGCATCGTATTTAGATAGATTATGCATTATTATCGGGATAAATTTAGGATTTCGAATTTGTAAATTACAACTTCTATGAGCAGGTCCTCTATATTCTCCTGTTAAATGATTATGGTCTCTTACTTTGAAATCTGATGGTGTATATTCTTTTCTACATACATAACAACGATTAGCATTTTCATGATTCATTTTTTTCTTCTGAAGTTAAGTTCATGGGTTTGTTTATTTTCAGTAATTTATAAATCCTTTTTGATTCTGAAATTAAATATTCTACAAACGTTTTAGATGCTTCTTTACCTTCATATATTTCAAATTTTGAATATTCATCAATATCACATTTCGTATAACAACACCAGCTGTTTGGTTGATGTTTCTGTAAGTTAATGGTATAGGATTCATTAGGGTTTGGTTGACTCGTATGTATTTTTTGTAAGGTGCTTTCAAAATCTGCATAAATAACAAATGGGTGTCTGAATTGTTTATAATACAATTTAAATTGAACTTGACCTTCAGCTAAGTCCATTCTTACAGGTTTATGAATACTACATTCTGGTAAATGATTATCTAATAATTCTTTTTTATAAAAACTATGTAAACAGAATCGACATGGATACGTTTTATTTTCATGCTTCTTATTTATAAATGGACTCAAATCTTTCATTAGTAAATAATGTGTATTTTTATCATTTGATATTAAAAGTAAATCAACATGTTTAGTTTTCTCAACTTTAGTAATTCTTAAAGGATATAAAATTTCTTTTTCATCTAGTCCAAATACGTTAACGGACACATCATTCTGATTTTCAAATTTATTAATCTGATTTAGTTTAACTGGGAATTCTATTCCTTTCCAATTATATTTTTCTGATTCTAGCTTTACTCTATTAGATATTCTATTATTATTATGACCTTCATCTAAACAATCAGATCTAGCTTTACACCATTTAAAACATTCATTGTCCTTCTTGTTTTGAATATTTATTAATCCAAATTTTGGGTTCTTATATTTTGATGGAGTTTCAATATACGAAGAAGCTCTCAGTGGTTTAATTTAGCTACTTTTATTTCAAAATCTAGAAGTTTATTGATGATCCATCCTGATCCTTCTTTTGTAAATTTACATATTTTTTCTTCAATTTTATTAATCATTTCAAGTACAATCTCTTTTATTTGAGTCATATCAGTTATGCTTGTCATAGTTCCATTGTTGAACCAGTTTGAAATTATTGATGTTCTTCCGTCATGTAAATCTTTATAAAATTCAACAATAAACATTAGTTTTAAATTTTTCCAATTTTGTTCAAGAATTTTAATTTCTATAATTTTCAACATATTATTATTAAATTCTTTTGGATCAATCATCTTTATATTTGTATAACAATAGGCTTTAAAATTATTTTCAATTCCTTTACGACAATTTTTATAATCACAATGAATTAAATTTCTTTGATGAATTTTACTTTTCTCATGAATTTTAAAATTTATAACACTTTTATTACATAAAGAACATAATTTTCGTGCTATAAGTTTCTTTTTATTATTCAAGTCATCAAAAAAATTCATATTAAGAATTGAATGATTTGTATTCCTCTTATGTTTATTACTTTTTTCATGAATTTTAAAATTTTTAATAGTTGTATTACAGATCCTGCAAGTTGTCATTTTATTATAGATTTTTTTATTATAAGTCAATTTTGGATTTTGCTCTTTCTCAAATTTGAGCTTTGATTTTAAAAAAGGAGCTAATTTTTCTTCTAAATCGTTTATTCTTTTTGAAAATCGTTCTTTATCTAAAATTATAGAAGTTAGCTCATCGTTTGTTCTATCATAATCATCCATCTCACAAATATAATTATTTCGTGAAAAGACGACTTTCTTTTTATTTTTATTCATTTTTATTTCCCTATTTATTATAGGAGAAAAATAAAAAAATATTTTTTTCATAAAACTAATCAAGTTCTTCAATTTTCTCTCTTAAAA
>JABUQX010075551.1:52500-55000 GCA_015478945.1 Trachelipus rathkii
ACCTTTATATATAATATATATATATATATATATATATATATATATTATATATATATATATATATATTATATATAAGATTATATATGTTAAAGAAAGAACATATAATTGAAAGGTAAAGAATTAACTGCCTTCTCTGGGATTGAACCACCGCATGTTGCGCGTGAGGACAATATGCCCGGTGCTATACAACTGAGCTATCCTCCAAGCCAAAAAACTTGGATTCAAGAACAGTTATAAAGCACCGAGTTCCCGTCAAGGCGACATCAACAGGTGTTCAGCCTGTCCTATCTCTCGTTCTTTATAATTTTAGGTTGTTAAATATTGCATAATAATCGCAACTTATAAGATGTTAAGAAAGACATATAATGCAGAAGGTTAAAGATTTTAACTGCCTTCTCTTGGGATCTGAACCACCGCATGTTGCGCGTGAGGACAATATGGCCCGTGCTATACAACTGAGCTATCTCAAGCCAAAAAACTTGGATTCAAAAACAGTTTTAAAGCAACCGAGTTCCCGTCAAGCGACATCAACAGGTGTCCAGCCTGTCCTAACCCTCGTTCTTAATATTTTTAGATGTTAAATATTGCTTAATAATCGCAATTTGTATAAGATGTTTAAAGAAGAACATATAATGAGAAGGTAAGATTAACTGCCTTCTCTGGGATTGAACGCACCGCATGTTGCGCGTGAGGACAATATGCCCGGTGCTATACAACTGAGCAATCTCCAAGCCAAAAACTTGGATTCAAGAACAGTTATAAAGCAACCGAGTTTCCGTCAAGGCGAATCACCAGGTGTCCAGCCTGTCCCTATTCTTCGTTCTTTATATTTTAGATGTTAAATATTGCATAATAATCGCAATTTGATAAGATGTTAAAGAAAGAACATATAATGAGAAGGTAAAGAATTAACTGCCTTCTCTGGGATTGAACCACCGCATGAAGCGTGAGGACAATATGCCCGGTGCTATACAACTGAGATATCCTCCAAGCCAAAAAACTTGGATTCAAGAACAGTTATAAAGCAACCGAGTTCCCGTCAAGGCGACATCACCAGGTGTGCAGCCTGCCCTATCTCTCGTTCTTTATATTTTTTAGATGTTAAAATATTGCAAAATAATAATCGCAATTTGATAAGATGTTAAAGAAAGAACATATAATGAGAAGGTAAAGAATTAACTGCCTTCTCTGGGATTGAACCACCGCATGTTGCGCGTGAGGACAATATGCCCGGTGCTATACAACTGAGCTATCCTCCAAGCCAAAAAACTTGGATTCAAGAACAGTTATAAAGCAACCGAGTTCCCGTCAAGGCGACTTCACCAGGTGTCCAGCCTGTCCTATCTCTCGTTCTTTATAAGTTTTAATTGTTAAATATTTTGCATAATAATCGCAATTTGATAAGATTTTAAAGAAAGAACATATAATGAGAAGGTAAAGAATTAACTGGCCTTCTCTGGGGTTGAACCACCGCATGTTGCGCGGGAGGAAAATACGCCCGGTGCTATACAACTGAGCCATACCCCCCAAACCAAAAAAGTTAAATTCAAGAACAGTTATAAAGCAACGAAGTTCCCCCGTCAAGGCGACATCACTAGGTGTCCAGCCTGTCCTATCTCTCGTTCTTTGTTATATTTTTAGATGTTAATATTGCATTAATAATCCAATTTATAGATGGTTAAAGAAAGAACATATAATGAGAAGGTAAAGAGTTAACTGCCTTCTCTGGGAATGAACCACCGCATGTTGCGCGGGGTGAGGACAGATGCCGCGTGCTAATACAACTGAGCCATCCTCCAACCAAAAAGTTGATGCGGTGGTTAAATCCCAGAGAAGGCAGTTAATTCTTTACCTTCTTAATTCAATTGTTATTCTATAACTATATTAAAATGAGGAGAATGGAACGATTATTATTAATTCTAATACAAGTATAGCGAGACGATAGGACAGGCTGGACACTCGTGGTATGTGCCTCTGACGAGACTCGTTTGCTTTATAATGTTCCTTGAATCCAAGTTTTTTGGCTTGGAGGATAGCTCAGTTGGTATAGCGACCGGCATATTGTTCCTCACTGCGCAACAATGGGGGTTCCAATCCCAGAGAGAGGCAGTTAATTCTTTTACCTTCTCATTAATGTATGTTCCTTTCGTTTAACATCTTATCGAAGATTTGCGATTATTATGCAATTTAACATTAAAAATATAAATAACGAGAGATAGGACAGGCTGGACAACCTGGTGATGTCGCCTTGACGGGAACTCGGTTGCTTTCAATAACTGTTCTTGAATCCAGTTTTTTTGGCTTGGGGATAGCTAGTTGTATAGCACGGGCATATTGTCGCTCATCGCGCACATGCGGTGGTTTCAATCCTAGAGAAGGCAGTTTAATTCTTTACCTTCTCATTATATGTTCTCTTTCTTTAACATCTTATCAAATTGCGATTATTATGCAATATTTAACATCTAAAAATATAAAGAACGAGAGATAGGACAGGCTGGAC
>JABUQX010075551.1:60000-61003 GCA_015478945.1 Trachelipus rathkii
AACGATGCCAGGCTCAGTACACACTAACACGCTTATTTTATATATTTCGTTTTTAAATTTTCTTGCTGCTACCACATCTAATAATATTAGATTGTGCTGCTACTGAGGCATCTTTATGCCGTTCTGAATTTGCATGGACTTTAGCACATGAATGCATGTTTTTATATTTTTTCAAAATGGTTTTACAATAAAGGAGCCAAATATGTCTCTTTGATAGAATGTCTAAATAAGCCCAATCAATACAAAACGATCTGTTTCAATATTTTAGAATAGGCTAGCCAAGAATTGTGCAGATCCAGGCTATTCATAAAGGAAAGGAGTTTTTTTCTCTTTAGCATCTTTTAAATTGTACATAATTTGGTGGTTTGTAACGGTTTTTGTTAATAAGTTCAAACTTTAAATCTTTAAATATTGATTCCAATTATGTAATTCAAATATCCAGGAACATTTTCCTCTTGGTACACTATATCCCAAGTAGCAACACTTCTAAATTTAATATCAATAAAGATTGGCTTCAATACCACTTAAATTATCATCAACATTACTAGAACCAGCACTAAATGGGTTCGTAGTTTGTTCAATCACAAGTGAATAACTTTATCAATCCTAGGCCTTTTAATTATAAGCTTATCCATATTTTTTAGTATTACTTTGTCAGATAATAATAATAATATTTTTACCACCTCCACTACTTCTTTCGGCTTCTCAAGCACACAAGCAGTTACTTCTCTTCCCAGGACTATTTGCAAATTTTTTTCCCATAACAGTCCCTCAATGTCTCATCGTATACATTCTATTAAGATTATAGAGCAAATAAAAAGTATTAATGCATCTAAAGTCTTAAGGCCTGGTTTTAAAAAAAATCATATACAATTCAGATTATTTTCAAAACGTCTTACGATTCCTCTGACTTGTGGGGCAACAACAACTGCAATGGCATAGAGGTATAATGAGCGGCGTTACAAGTCTGGCCAGGGTAGGCATGGCCCTCCCTTACATTTCC
>JABUQX010075552.1:0-16242 GCA_015478945.1 Trachelipus rathkii
TGACCTTTGCTCCAAAGCTTGACAGATATCATGGGTCAATTTTTGCCCACGGTCATTTTTGGTCCTTCCCTTAGGGACTTAGCCCTTTTTTGATGTCTTAACCTTGTTTGAGCATGATATTTCAGTACT
Organism: Trachelipus rathkii; assembly: GCA_015478945.1. NCBI lineage: Eukaryota > Metazoa > Arthropoda > Malacostraca > Isopoda > Trachelipodidae > Trachelipus > Trachelipus rathkii. The sequence continues at coordinate 130 of JABUQX010075552.1, forward strand.
GAACTTTTGTATTCTCACGGTACAATTTTTGAACGCCCTGCTATACTTGATGGGCTTTTGAAAGGTTCCCAATCACCGGTAAAGAGTACTCTAGTGATGTTCTACTTAGTGTTCTATTGAGTATTAGTGAATGCCAGGTGAGTCGCCAATGGTGCCAATTTGAGTGCCAAGTGAGTGCCAATGAGTGCGAAGTGAGTGCCAATGAGGTGCCAAGTGAGTGCCTCATAGTGCCAAGTGAGTGCCACTTAGTGCAAACTGAGTGCCACTTTTTTCAAGCCTTTTTCTAGCCTCCCCTGAGCCCCGAGCCTAATATGGGTGTCTACCCTATGTTATAAGGTATGCGGAATGATTGTGTATTAATTAATAAGTTTGCTAGAATGCTTCTACTATGGTTAGTATTTTTCTATACACTTATTAGGCGGATCGACAGAAAACTTATATTCTAAAGAGTTACACATTTGAGCACATGTGACCGTAAGACGTTCAGGGTCGCGTCCGCAGGTAACCAACAGCTAATCGGAATACTGAGTGAGCTACGTGAGTGCGCTTATAGTTTAGCTAAGGACATAGGCCGCCGCGCTGCGCCGCAGGCGCAATATTACTGCCGCCGCTTGCGCCCGCAGGCGCAATTTCGCGTAACCGCCGCCGGGTGCGCCCGCAGGCGCAATATTTTCCGCGTAACAGCAGCCGCGTGTGCGTCCGCAGACGCACAACTTTCCACTGAGAAGTTTTATGACAATTCTTTCAAAGGATTTCAAATATACTATGAGTCATTCATTTTTTACTACAATTGTAAACGAAATTTGTTATTTGAAAGAATCATTGATACTTTTACATACCTGTTTTTAAAAATAAGTAAATCAGTAAATCAATAGAGGTTGTTATTACCTAACACCTAAGGGAATAGTATGCTTTTGTTTTTACTGTTTTACTGCTTTAAACTATCTGCTTTACTTGGCTTTAACTATCTGTTTACTGCTTTAACTTCTGCTTTACTGCTTTAATTTCTGCTTTACTGTTTTACTTTCTGCTTTACTGTTTTAATACTTTTTGCTTTACTGCTTTACCTTTCTGCTTTACTGCTGTTTAAACTTTCTGCTTTACTGTTTAACTTTCTGCTTTAACTGCTTTTAAATCTTTCTATTCCAAAACTCGTGTTTTATACGTTTCTGCTTACTGTTTTTAACTTTCTGCTTTACTGCTTTTATAAACCTTTTCTGCTTTAACTGTTTTAAACTTTCTGTCTTTACTGTTTTCAACTTTCTGCATTTCTGTTTTAACTTTCTGTTTTACTGGTTTTAACTCATATATTTATTAAATTGTTTTTTATTTTGTTTTAATACTTTTATTTATTTTTATTATCTATTATTTTATTTTTTTTTGTTTTGGTAAATAAATATATATTATTATAATTATTATTTTTATTTTGTTTTAAACAGTTTTGTTTAAAAATTGTAATGTAGTAAAACTCGCAAAGGAGATCTAAAACATTTTAATAAATTGCTATCGAATACATTTTGTGATTGTTAATTAGGAACTCTTCGTGTTATACTATAGGCGAGTTTTGGGGTAGTAAAATCCGTTTTTTCATTTTTAAATATGCATTGGTTTATTACATAATCAGAAACTATAAAATCATTGACATTCAAATTTTAGCATAACAAAATATATTACAATTTATTAAAACATCGATTATTTAAAACATATCATGAAATAATACAATAGACTCCACATACATTGGAATCATATGGGCTGAATCAGAGTAAGAGATGGTGGCTCTAACAGGTCAAATTAAATTATCATATTTTAAAAATAAGGTGATATAATGATTATTAACAAGTATATAATTTTTAAGTTCAAAGAATCAATTATGTGAATCAGTCGTCGTTCTATTTGCCTCTATATAACGGAAATCCAATGTCCTGTTGAGGTGATGTGACGAGGCATTGTATTGAATATGAAGCAGGTATTCTTCTCCAACTTTACAGAGTTTATTTCGTTAATAGCGAACACCTAACACAAAGCGATGTTCATTTTTAAACACCAATTTTATTTCTTCTCATTCATCTTTAATATCAAAAGTACGTTGCGTACGTCTGTCAATTTCAATGTAAAGTTGAGGATGCTCAAATAGCACTAAGCAGTGAATGGGAGTTTTGTAGAGTTGATCCAAAAGAGAGACTTAGTCCTAAGGTGCCCCTTTTTCAAAATGTTTAAATGATAGGCGTTTCAAGCTGAAAAAGGTCTGCAGTAAGATCATAGGCATATAAATTACTATTCTTTGCGTATTCTTCAAGATTTAAACCTGTTCCACTATCATTACATGATACAGGTATTGGCTATTTAAGTCGTTAAAAAAGGTCGAGTAAGAGAGATAAGGTTCTCCGTTTGTATATACATTTTCATATTCCGTCCGTGAGGCAGTCCATTCACATGTAACTGATACCCCTAAGTCCGAAAGGCGTGAATTTATAGGGTTACTTTTTATAATTCCCTGAGTAGGCTTCATGTTCCACAATCCCTATTAATTACTTTCTGTGGTAATTTCGTTCACAATGTTAGGGATGTTGATACTCGATAATCCTTGAGTGAAATTAAATATCTTGGTTTCAACTCTCTTAATAGGGTACTTTGCTGTAGTATTCAAAAGCGAATTTTCAATTTCCAAATGACGCTGTGGTGATAATTTCACTTTTCTAACATAGAGATAAGCCTCTAACAGTTTGAAAACAGGTTCTGGGCATACAGCTGTAGCAGTAGGTTTACTTTTTATTTTAAGAGCAAATTTAGGATTTGAACGTGATAAAATGATTCTAGTATCTACAGATGGTAGAATGAGTCTTTCTTGAGAGAAGATATCGCCATTTAATCGACCGTAAAATTCATAAGTATTATTTATGACTTTAGCTGCTTTATCTATATGTGCAGCTTTCATCTTTGAAACTATAAAAGCCACATGATTTTGAGAGAGACTGTTTAGCTGTCGTTCTGATAATTTAACAAATGTTCATATAGCTTTCTATAGAGGATATATTAGCGCTGACGCCTAGTTGAATTTCCTGTTAGATAGACTTCAATCCTGGGAGAGACATGTATAAAAGGAAATTTGATGTCTGTATATACTATACTGTGTCATCACCGTAGGGAAGATCTGTACCATCAGGTTTGTGAATTTCGTTTTTACATATAAAACACATTAGAGGGGTCTAGGTACTGATCAGAAGTACCTGGAATATTGAACTCTAGGAGGAACATCTGTATTGGTAATTGAATGCAGAGGAGGATTAATACTGATAAAGTTGGACTCGCTAACGCTAATCTGTGTAGGGTTCATTGAGAAGAGATCCAATTCACTCTTACAACAATCAGGACTGGAAGGATGAAGGAAATGCATCCTTGCATGTGCGAGTTCTGGCTCGTATAATGAGCATTTTCATGAAAAAACATTACTTATATATCAGTAATTACAGATATCACACCTCGTATAAGTTATCTAGTTTAGTAATTAATAGCAATTACATCAATATACATTTTTTCTCTTTAAAGGTTTTTTCCGTTTAATGTCTTTTTCTTTATGACTTATATCGTTCTGATCTCTTCTCTCTTTGGATTCGCTGTACATTTTAACGCCTTATTGTTAGCGCTTAACATCATCCACATCTTATTCTGAAACATGTGGCTATACGTCTTTTTATATGTGCTGTTCGAGGATTATTTTCCTCTGCAGCAATATTTCTTTGAATGGTTTGCAAGCCTGTGTCTTATTATGCTTTTTGTACCTATATATTCCCGCACCTCTCCTGAGTCAGAAGGCTTGCACTTCTCCATTATGCTCTGGCGAAAAATCCAATCATAGTCCATACCCTCTGCATTTTGATCCTCTTGAAATGATGGTCTTTCTGTCTCCATTTTACAGGAGTATCTTTCTTATACTGATCGTTTACAACTGTGAGAGTATGTTGTAATTGAATGGAAAATAAATATCTGAACTACACTCTTATATTTCCATTATGCTGTAATGTATTTGTGCATGAGCGGTGTTTTCTTTTCTTTAATAGTGGAACTTGTTGCATAACACATGGCGCAGTATGTAATAGGTGGAAAGTGGATTTCCTCTTTCTACAATCTTTTTATATGCACGTTCGTACAGAGTTCAAAATGTTTGATCTATTCAGAATGTGATAAGAACATGTTAGGGAATGTTATATTTCACTTGTACTCTCTTTGGGAAAATCATACTAACTCTTAATAAAGGAGCTTTAAGTATTATCCTACATTTGTGATCAATTATATTGTGTATATACATATAGCCATACTGGAACTGATGTAGGCATCTCGGATGGGGTACAATGTATAATGCAGTTAGTCGATTGCTTCATTCTTTTTTGTTCATGGGATCATCGCGGTTTTCTCCACAGATCGTATAACCCCTCTTCACTTAGTTAAGGGATATCATGAAGTAATTCCATTTCTCAGCATTTCAAACGTCTACGAATCATGTTTACGCTGTTTCATGGTGATCGTTCGATGAAAACATGTCCGGTCTCGTAGTTTACACTTACTTTTGAGCTTAAAGATATTATTTTTATCTTCATAGGTACGCATTTCAGTTTTGTATACCAAGTCCTTACACATAATACTCACATCAAAGAGAACGTTTAAATGACTAAAAATAGCAGGCACCGATTTAAAATATGACCTCCGCAAAGTAAATTCCTCGATGAAGTATTCTTTTGTAGCAAATGTAGTCGCATTCACCTTTTTGGCAATTGAAGTCCTTTTCAGATAACGAGTACCTTCCACTTGTAATATAGTTTCAACACATTCTACACTTCTGTACACCAACATCCAGAATAGATTGTGAGGTAAATTTTCTATGTCTGTATTTAATATCATTTCACATAATCCTACTTCATATGCCTCTCTTTCAAGTTGTATAGGATTCATTAACACAGTTGTAAAATCCGAGAGTTTATTATCAGGATGTAAATCTAAGGAGGCTGAAGACGGGAGAGTTATATAAAAGTGATCTACACTCTCCATGATTATAATGACAACTGATTAATGATTCTTAACTTCACTTGCTTTTATATAAGTATTAAACTTAGCAGGGTATCCCCGCCATTTCACCAGTACCTGTTTATTTTTTTCCTTTACCTCTCTTAGCTAATATTTTTTCAATTTTATATTCATGAGTTACAGGATTGAACCTTACTTTTTGTATTTCCTGTTTATAAAATCCCCCTTTTATTTTGTCACCATCTAAATCTTCCAGGTAATATAGTTTTAAACTATCACGACGGAGTGGACTGATATTGTGCACTTTAAAAACTTCAGTAGTCCAACCGGATTCATATCCTTTTCTAAACCTTTCTTCTGTTCGAGATACTCTTACATAGTCATTCACCTTTATTCCTGAATTATTATTTTATTTGTTTTTCTTTTTCTCATCGTAGATGGGTTCTTACGGCCTCTAGTTTTTGAGCATTTCTAAAGGATTGACTTTATAGTTTCTATGGTAAGATCTGTTATACGAAAATAAGCTAGATCATCCAGTATATCAATATATTTAAAAGTATTCATTTTAGTTAAGTACCTATGATGCGTCTCTTTAATAGTACGCTGGCACTCTTTCAACTAGAATTGCCGCTTGTTTACGGAAAAAACTGTATTTGTATTAGCTTATACATACTCCAGAGCAGCTTCCTGAAACTCTCGTCCCCTTGAGATTCCATTCCTAATCTGTCCAAAATGATTTAGGTGTTCTCTGCTCGTCCTCTATAATTTCAAGTACAGCATCGGCCACTGTAGCTGATCTTTTATCTTTAACGGCTTCAACAACAAGTATCTAGAGTATACGTTAATAGTAAAAAGTATGTATTGAAAGCCTTCATTATAAGTGCTGTATTTATCATTTCAGTTAAATCTAACTGCCATACACTGTCGTAGCTTCGGAGATATGGTTCCGTGTAGAAATTTTTTCCATTACAGTTTATGTAGACGTAAATGCCTCTTCACCTATAAATATGCTTTTTCTCTTTTTTTTTTCTGCAAATATTGGATACCTTAAAGCAAACCTAGTGAACCCCCAAAACTAATTTTTGGCTCCCTCGAAGGATTGTAAGTAATACTTATCAACCTCCTGCCGTGTTGCGTCCATGTTGATGCTACTGAACCTCTTTGTTAGATTATGCTATAGTATTTAGGTTATATAATATATATATATATAATATATATATAATATATTATATATATAATAATTATATAATATATTATTATATATATATATATAGTATATATATATATATATATATATATAATATTGGTAAAAATGTGATGTATAAGGTCAAGGTTAAAGAAAAAGGTTTAACAATAACATATTTATTTATACACTGCAATTAACAATCTAAATAAATATATATATGATAATACATAATTACGATTTAATCAACTAGGTTTTGATTATTTACGGTGTTTTTCTTAATCGTGCTCTGGTAACACGTTTAAATTTATCTGATGCGTAAGAAGTGCCTGAGGGACTTGAATCAGGTCTTGGCGTAATGGGGATATTATCTAAGTCTGCTAATCTACGCGTATTCAAGATTAAACTACGTGGAAAATTAATAGTCTGAAGCTCCTCTTTGATGTTAGACCACCCCTTTACAGGGCCTTTCTTCCAATTGCGCGAAAGATCAGCTATCAAGTCCACTATATTTGTTCCTTTAACTATTTCATCATCTATGATGTCTGGCCTGCCTCATTCAAAGTTAATTGGTCTTTTAAAATATTATATAAAGCTATTCCTGATTTACGCACTCTAATAGGTAAGCTCTCCTCTAGGATATTTTTAAATATATCTTCATTTTTCACTTCAAGTTTTACTTCATTAGGAATATCTACATTATCGGTTAGCGGAGTACGTAGGGATGGATGTAGGTGCAAGTCTTTAAGATCTATCAATTTTTGTATGGCATCTTGGTATAAAGAGGCGTTTCTCATGGATTTAAATGTCTGAATTTAAATATTCTGTAACAGCTTCCTTTCTAGTATTTGGTTATTCTGTTCAACTTTAGGATCATATAACACTATGAGGTAAGAGGTGCTGAACAAGATAATGAGTCGTTCACAATGTAAGGATTCTGCTGGTGCAACTGTTGTGAATGTGAAAGAGGTTGTAATGTCAATGCATTAGGATGTAATATCTGCGTATATAGGGGTTGTGATTGTGGATTTTGGTGAGTGGGTTGCAATAACTGGCCATATTGAGATTGTGAATGATGAATCGGCTGAAATGAATTCTGTAACAGATGCTGTATTATTATACTTCATTTTCTCATACCCATTATATGGAAGTACACAGCAACCTTCTTCATTACGGTGCCAACCACTTAGTTTCAGTGGAGCTATAACGGAGAAGAGTAAGGGCAGGAATACTCCTCCTCCTCTCTTAGTAATACTTCTTTTTATTTTCAAGATTTTTTTATGTTGAGGGAGAGTTTTTTAATGATGTTTCTTTAGGTACGACGAAGCTTTACCTTCTGAGGTCTGTTAAAGGAACATTTCCTTTTATAAGATTTAAACAGACTTCACATACACTCTGGATGAATTTCTCATCCTCGCTAATTAGTTTACGTTTTTCTAGTAAGGCTTTCAAGCTTTTAAATTTTTTTATAAGAGGGTAAATACTTTGCAACTAGAGCACTCATTATTCAGGGTATGTATTCAGTTTCTATCTCATAGGGAAAACCTGTTGGTACGGGAAGCAACACTTGTGGTGTTTTTGGGGTGCAAGATCACACATCAAAATAACCGTCGTGGGTCCGAAGTATACCTCTTTATATACCTTTTAAGAACTCTTTTCCTTGAGGGGAAACATTTGAGTTGCCAATACATTAATAATGTTGACTCAATGGTTCTTCTTCTGTCCAAGACATACAGTAAATACTGTGTGTTAAAGAAACACTTCGCATATCTTGCATTTGATGAAAATATATTCTGTGTTATGAAAACACAGAGATATTTAGATGGTGAGAATAAACTGTGAACGCTTTTGCTATTTCCAAATTCAATTTGTGCATTAATCATCTAATACAAATAATTTTGTGGCCATTGTTATATCTAGTCCACGATCTAATATCGTATAATGCCTCTCATTGAAATTGAATAACATCTTTATGTATGTTCTTTAAATTTTTCCTGATAAACATTTATAACACCATATTAATTTTAACAGGGCTTGCTCAAAAATCTCCATTTCCTTTTAATAATATTTAATAATAGAAGGTTTTACCACAGCCTTCGGCTCAGGCTACAAGACATGCTAAACGACCTTCGGAACGTAAATTTCTCAACATCCATACTCGTCAAGTGAATAATGTGAATAATGAGATTAATTAAAGCTGTAAGACAATAAAGTATATGTTTTTTAATAAATTTCGTAAATTTTATTAAATGTTTATATAACTATTGTGTGTTTTCTTACGATTACATTTTAACATAAAAAGTATTGATAAGACGAAGAAATAAAATAATTAATAAAATAATAAATAAAAAGTATTAAATACAAAGATATAAATAAAATTAATAATCAATAAAGTTAAATAAAAAGTTAATTAAAACAAAATAAAAAAATGTTAATAAATTACATGAGTTAAAACAGTAAAACAGAAAGTTAAAACAGTAAAGCAGAGAGTTGAAACAGTAAAGCAGAAAGTTAAACAGTAAAGCAGCAAAGTTAAAGCAGTAAAGCAGAATAAGTTAAAACAGTAAGCAGAAAGTTAAAACAGTTAAGCAGAAAGTTAAAACCTGTAAAGCAGAAAGTTAAAACAGTCAAAGCAAATTAAAACAGTAAACCAGAAAGTTAAAGCAGTAAAAGCAGAAAGTTAAAGCAGTAAAGCCGAAAGTTAAAGCAGTAAAGCAGATAGTTAATAAGCAGTAAAACGTAAAACAAAAGCATACTATTCCCTTAGGTGTTAGGTAATAACACACCTCTCTTGATTTACTGATTTACTGTTTTAAAAATCAGTAAAAGTTTATGTTTTTAATAAACATTTCGTACAATTGTAGTTAAAATGAATGACTCATAGTATATTTGAAATTCTTTGAATAGTTTCTTTGAATATCATATTTTTCGTTCACCGAGCGGAATTTTTGAAGTCTGCGGACGCACGTGCGGCGGCGGTTTAACGCGGAAATATTGGCCTGCGGGCACGCGGAGACGGTGGTTACGCGGAAATATTGCGTCTGCGGGCGCACGCGGCAATAATAATAATTGCGCCTGCGGGCGCACGCGTGTGGTTTCGCGGTGGGGTTGACCTGCGGACGCGGACTCTGAAACGTTTACGTTCACTGTCTCAAATGTGTAACTCTTTAGATATATTCTTCATGCTAATACAGTTGTTAGAAAACATTTACTAACTCATAGTAGGAAGCAATCTAAGCAACTTGTAATCATACACCACATCGTATTCCGCGTACCTTATACATTAGGGGTTAGATCACCCATATGTAGGGCTATTTTCGGTGTCTCATAGGGGAGGCTATGAAAAGGCTTGAAAAAAGTGGCACTCAATTGGGCACAATGTGGCACTCACTTGGCACTATGTGGCTCACATTGGCACTCATTGGCACTCACTTTGCATCATTTGGCTACTGTGCACGTTGGCACTCATTGTGGCACTTCACTTGGCCTCACCTGGCATTTCACTACATATCATAGAACACTAATAGAACATACTAGATTACTCTTTACGGTGGATTGGGAACCTTTGCAAAGCCATCAAGTTAGCGTGGTTCAAAATTGACCCATGGAAATACAAAAGGTTCAAGTCTGAAATATCATGGTCAAACAAGGTTAAGACATCAAAAAAAGGGCTAAGTCCCTAAAGGACGGACAAAAAATTACCGTGGGCAATTGACCCATGGTATCTGTCAAGGGTGTGTATGTGTGTGCGCACCGCGCACGTGTGTATAAGTGTAAATGGTATAGTGTCTATGCGGTAAATGTAAGTGTCATCAGTTGAAATGTCTGTATAGTGTAAGTGTGGTGGTATGTGTGTGTTGTGTTGTTGGTGTGTGGTGTGTGTGTGCTGTTGTGTGTGTGTGCTGTGTGCGCACGCGTCACCGTGTGGTAGGCTGTTAGTTCAGGGTAGGTCCATACATGCGGTACAAGTTAGGAACGAAAATTATGTGACGGCTGGGGCCAACGAATGGGTAAATAAATTAGCGTGGGCCAAAAATGACCCAACGTGAAGAATCAAAGGTATCCAAAAATTTCCTGTGGGCAAAAATATGAACCCCTTGGTCGAAAAAATTAGGGGGGGTACGTACAACGGTTGCTGAGCAACCGTTTGGCGCACCCATTCTTCGAAGGGGTGCCAAAAAATTAAGGTTGCCTAATTGGGTTCTCAAAAAATCAGGGTTCTCAAAAAATTAGGGTTCTCTAAAAAACATTCAGGGTTCTCAAAAATTAGGGTTCTCAAAAATTAGGGTTCTCAACAAATTATAGGGTGGGCCAAAAATGACCCATGGAAGACCCAAAGGGTTGGTCGAAAAAAGGTAAAGGGCCAAAAAAAGTCAAGGGCCCCCCAAAAAAGGTAAGGCAGGTAAATAATTTGGCCCAAAAAACGGTAAGGCCCATAAAAAAGTGAAGGTCAAAAAAAGGTCAGGGCAGGTAAAAAAATTGTTGGTGGGTTTTTCGTTGGCTGGGTTTTTCGGTTTTTGGGTTTTTTGGGTGGGTTTTTCGCCGGGTTCCAATATGACCGTCCTACTATTATAGTATATAATATATATATATATATATATATTATATATATATATAAATATATATATATATATATTATATATATTTATATATATAATATATATATTATATATATATATTATTATATATTATATATATATATATATAATATATTAATTATATATATATATATATATATATATATATATTATATATATAATATATATATATATATATATTGGTGTTTTTTGCAACTTTTACACCAATAACTACTTCTATAAATCATTATTATCCTATCGCAAAATCTTTTTGAAACTCTATTATTTCGAGATTTCATAATTTATATTTTTACTTTTTTGTGTGTGTGGAGGAATTAGGGAGTCTTCTGTTTTGTTTTTTTTTCTTTTTAACTTTTTCATAATTTACAACATATTTTTTGCCCTTTTCAGCGAGTTTTATTGAAATCGACAAGCGTCTCTATAATTAATAAGGTCCCTATTATTTATAATAAAATAATTTTTCGATCATGTACAGCAAAATAGAAGTTGATAAATAAAATATTATTATTATTATTATTATTATTAATAATTATTTTATTATTATTATTATTATTATTATTATTATTATTATTATTATTATTATTATTATTATCCAAACTTACCAAAGCACCCGCATGATATCTCGAAAACTACAATAGGTAAAATAAAACTAATAACATATTAGGAATCAGCGTATGAAATTTGTATAGAAAATGGATTTTTTTTAGGGGGCTCGAGCCAACGGTTGGACAGAGGGGTGGACGAAGTTCCCGTCGTCCCCCGATTCGGCTGAGAGACCCCGACTCTTTGCATCTTTGCGGTTTACCCTCAGGGGTATTTCTTCTAGTTAATAGAAGAAAAAAAAAAAAAAATTTCCATTTTGCCATACAAATTTCATACGCTGATTCCAAATATGTTATCAATTTTCTTGTACCTATCGTAGTTTTCGAGATTCCTATCGTTTTTGCAAGTTTCACCATTATATTATTATTATTATTATATTATTATTAATTATTATTATTATTATTATTTAATTATTATTATTATTATTATATTCATTATATTATTATTCTAATTATTATTAATTCATTTATTATTATTATGCTAGTAAAGCAAGGCGTCATAGATCTGATGGCGCTTTTTAAACAAACGAATTTGGCTACTTTTTAATTTTGGAGTTGCTTCCGTAATTCTTTATCACATCGCCTTTCAATGTTTAAAACATTGGCCTGTAGGCTTATGAAAGTAAATTTTATTGTGGTTTGGCCAAGGTTTTGTGGGCGAAGTTGTTATAATTAATTTTCTATTTTTATTTTTTTTCTGGTCATTTTGCATTTGTTTTACTTAAAATTTTTAAAATTTTCTACAGTATTAAGGGCATAATATAGATATAATTAAAATTATACTTAGCTATTTTTTTTTAAATAAAATAGAACATAAAGTATAGTAATTAGGATCTGTAATATTCATTTTATAATAGAATCCATTTCCTGTTTATAAAACTGGATATGAACAAAATTCCAGCTGGCTGGGTTTATTCTAGAATATTACCAAATATTCTATAAAGAAAGTTTTTATATCAAAATTAGAAACGGAGATAGCCCAAATACATGAATAGGATGAGTAGGATGAAAGGTTTATTATAAAGTCGTAGCTTTCTATTTAATTTGTTCCAGATGTAGCCTATAGTTTATCCTATATGAATGATACCCTATTCAGAATGGGTAATAGGATTAAGGAGAAAAGATGGTAGGCCTAATTGTATAGGGTAATAGACAAGTTAAATAGCTCCACCTAGAAAAATTGATATTTTTTTTATAGGAGTAGCTAATTGGTTTTGATATGGGTATGAAGCGACCCTGCTACATGTTAATAAAAAATTGCCACAATTAGGCCTACTATAATTATAAGGAAATTATTCGGTGTTTTTATATATTATTTCTTTATACATTTGAAAAATAAGGTGTTATAATGTTTTGCTAAGTAGACCTAAACTTAATGGATCCTAAACCAAATTTATACTGTAAAAATAAAAAATTTGGTGTATGAATTAAATTAATGTATAAGAGAGATTTAGCAATATTTTTTGTCATCTTACATGGGGATGAAAGATATATAGAAAAAAGAAATGATTATTGGAAAAAATATATTAATATTTCATCAGATTGAGCTAAACTCTTATTACCTTGTATAGTATTCTCAAGACAGCTGTTAGTCTATTTTGTATTATACTTAGATGATAGTCTATATTCTATAGAGTCAAAATATATTTTAGATGCATTCTAAACTTTATACTGAAAGATGGAAAATAGTTTTACTTAATTATAAATAATTTTATTCCATATAGGCCTCATGTTATTTTACTCATAGATTATAAAGATATTTTTGCAAATCTTTTAGAAACTAACAAACCAGGGAACATCACCCAATATGCAAAAACCATATTGCACCCTATCCAATCCTCTCAAATGTTGCAAGTGAATCATACTTAACAACTTCCTGCAACAAATCATTCCAAAAATTAACCCTATTACTGAATGAGTTTTCTTACACCAAAATGACATGCCTTCCTAATTTTCTTATTGTGTCCCCTGGCCTCCCTTCTATGATCAACTATAAAGAATTTATTGGTCTCTGTATAGGGGAGAGATATAAATATTTTGAAGACTTTTATTATATCCCCTCTAAGAAAATGTCTTTCTGCAGAAAACATTCTTAAATCCTTCAGCCTCTCCTCATAGCTCTTACCCTCAAAGTCAGAAATCATCCTGTTGCTCCACATTGCTCTCTTTCCAGCATACCTATATCTTTTCTTAAATTAGGGCCCCAAACTAGTGTACAATATTCTTAATACTGGCCTATTATAGCTATTATACAGCTTTCTTATAACCTCCTTGCTCTTGCAAATGACATTAAAATTTATTGTACCTAGCATCTTATTAGCTCTATTCCTCACTTTCAAACACTGATTAGCCATTTCAGGTTACATTATAATCACACCCAAATCTTTTTTCTTGCGCCACACTTAATAATCCCCATTCATATCATAGTTAAATCTTTTATTTGAGTAACCTAAGTGAAGAACCTTACACATTTTATTATTAAAATTCATTTGCTAGTTATCTATCCACCCAATAAGTTATATCAAAATTTTGAATCTTTATACATTCCATCATTATTCCTTACAAAGGTAGCAACTTTATCATCTGCAAACTTAGAAACCTTATATTTAAGTCCCTGGTCTAAATCATTTATGTAAATGAGGAACAACATTGGCCCCAGTACTGAACCCTGTGGGACACGACTTCACTATATCCTATGATGACATTACCATTCAGACGTACCCTCTCTTCTATTCTGCGACCACTTTTTAATCTAACCATGTACCATCCCACCTATACCACATTATGATAACTTTTTTATTAGCTTATGTGGGCCTCCTTATCAATGGATGCTGAAGTTGGTTTTATATTACATCAACTGGATCTCCTTGGTCAATGCAGTCAGTAATGTATTCCATAAGTTCTAAAAGGTTTGTTATCATCCAAAAGTTACTTTTCTAAAACTTTTTCAACCAGAGATATTGAGCTAACTGAACTATGATTTCCTAAATTTTCCTTATTACCTTTCTTATAAATTGGCATAGCACATGTCATTTGCTAGTTCTCTGGTAGACTAGTACCTCACCAAATGTTATAGATTGTTTAAAAATTAAATGCAGTGCTTTTGCAATGCTTCTACTACCCTCCAGAATTATATATATATATATATATATATTATATATATATATATATATATATATATATATATATATATATATATATATATATATATATATATATATATATATATATATATATATATATATATATCATCATCATCATCATCAGGACCTGCAGCTTTTTACTTTGGTCAATATGGTCCAGTAAAGATTTAATTTCCTTTACCTCATTTAAATTTTGTAAGCCTATTTATTTATTACATGCATGTTGGAACTATTAGTCTCTAAACTATTATCCTATCTTTCCTTAGTAAACACTGATGCAAAATAATCATTGAAAAATATTAACTAATTCCTTATCTGAACTTACTAAGTTTTCATTAATTTTAATTGGATCAGTTGTCCCATTCTTAGGGTTGGGAAAAAAACGTTTTTTTTCAAATCGTGTTTTTTTTAAGGAAAAAAAATGTTTTTTTCATGTTTTTTTCGTTTTCAGTTTTTTTCATTTTTTTCATTAAATGTATTTTTAAAAATATAAAGAGACTAGTATGATATTTCACTTGAGTATTTTCATTTTTTAAATATAAGGATACTTGAAATTAAACAAATATTCCATTATGATTTATAAAATAGCAGAACTACCTTTCTCTTATATTTTATCAATTGTTTTCATTACAATTTACAGTAGGTTGTAGCCTGCAGACTGCTGTTTGTAGACTTCTACTTACTAATTTAACTATCTATTTTACATTTGTATCATATAATCATATTTATAATTTACTTTTAAATATTAATGTATATTATATTTATATAGAATGTGTCTGAATGACAAAACTCAAAAGTGACTGAAGGGATGCAAATGAAATAATAAAAATATTAAAATTAAAATTACATATACCAAGATTGTAAATGAAGGAGGATGAGTGAATGACTAAATTAAAAATATTTGGCTTTGGAATATCAACTTTTGATTCATTAATCACTAGTCCCCACTCCCCAGACCCCAGTCACTACTGAGTACTGACTACTGTGCTGTGACTACTGTCAAGCTCATTATCACTGGGTTCATCAGCGTGATCAGCCACATTTAATTTTGATATGACTGATAAGTCTGATATCTCAGTCGTATGAAGCATCGTGTGAGAATGACAGTGGTGAAGGAGCAGGGCAGTAACAGGACTTAAGCTTAACTGCCTTAGCATAATCATCTCTCTCAGCTGGCAAATTTTCAGAATTTCCTAGTTCTAGATTATGAGCAATAAATACTAGTTTTGCAACGCCTACACAACAAAAGTTATATTTCATGCGAGGGCCTTTGCTACCTTTTATTTCCTTAAAAAGTATAGTCACACGACTTTTTGCAAGTGGCATTTCTAAATTCTGATTAAATAATTATGATAAAAATGTTATTGAAAGCTGAAACAGAGTAAGAAAACATTAATGAAGCCACAGACAAAATATTATGAATATCAAAATTCAGAATATAAAATAAAATATGGAAAACCATAAAAATTTTAAACACTGAAGCGGCGACGAAAAACGCGAAAAAGCGTTTCACGATAAATGCGAAAACGGTTAAACACCCAAATTGATTGGAACGAAGTGCAATACCG
>JABUQX010075553.1:7500-10000 GCA_015478945.1 Trachelipus rathkii
ATTATATATATACTATATATATATATATATATAATATATTATTATATATATAATATATAATATATATATATATATATATTATATATACATACTATATATATATATATATTACAATATATATATAATAGATATATATATATATATATATATATAATATATATATATATATTATATATTATATATAATATATATATATATATATAATATATAATATATAGATATATATTAAAGAACAATTTATTACATTTTTAAAGCTTCACAATTTTTTACATACAAACTATTTTCTTAGTTACATAATGCAAATTTCTCATTCTTTATTTAAATAATCTCGCGCAGGAGTAACATCCGATATTAAAACCTATATATATATATATATATATAGTTATATATATAATATATATAATATAATAATATATATTATATATATATAATATAGCATTTATATATATTTAAACGGAGCTTCGTTCGTATGTACGTATAGCTGAAATGAATGCGTGACGTCATACTGTGACGTGCGAGTTTGCGTATGTGACGTTTACTTTGACGTCACACTGCGTATGTTAAGTGTATGTGGGATTATATAGTTATATATAATAATATACTATATATATATATATATATATATTAATAATATATTATAGATATATTATATATATATATATATAATATATATAGATAATGGTATGTTCGCATCTGTGTTTGAAAATCTGCCGCGACATATGGGAATATATATTTATGAAACTATGCGCAACATGGCAGTTTAATAAATAAACTATGCTAAATAATATTGAAGGTATCGTCTTTATGTTAACATGTCTATAAAAGTGCGTGTATAAATGACTAGCCGAAAAGATTTTGTCTTATAAAAATGATTAATGGTGACGAAAGTACTTTATTGGCTTTTCTGCAATATAACAAGTTAATCGTAGAAACAAAAACATGTTTACACTGTGATATTCGATGTGAGTTAACTAAACAAGGACAGAAATATAACTTTTATTGTAAAGGATGCAAATCGTATTTTTCTGCTACTGAAAAAAATTCCTGGCTTGCTATTTTTTAGGTTGTCACTAATTCCTAAGAGAGGAAGGAAAAGAGAAAATCTAGTCGGCTATTTAGCAAAATTTCAATTTCTCAAAAAAGTATATCAAGAGAATCAACGTTTGAATTTTTTTTTGTGAAGCCGTAAAAAATTTCAAACTTGTGAGGGTAATATAATATTATATATATATATATATATAGTATATAATATATATATAAATATATATATATAATATATATATATATATAATATAATTATATATATATAATATATATATATAATATATTATATATATATATATGGCTTAATTTTACATTTCGGCACGTGGATCAGTAAAGTTTAGGGATACTTTTAAGGCAGAGTGAGTCAACAGTCCCCCCTAAAAAGTATTTACCCTTTTTTAGGGGGCTCGAGCGAATGGACGAAGGCGGGAGAGTGGTAGGTCGACGGACGATTCATACCCCGGGGTATGGTCGGAGGAACACCCCGCGACCCAAAGACCAAAGCGGGGGTTCCGGAGACCATCCCCGGCAGGGATTAGCCCCCCCCCCCCAGTACCCACCTAGAGGCGAGAACCCCCGACCTGTTCACGGCAGGGTTTTACCCGTGCGGGTATTCGTTTATGATATACCCCAAAAAACAAAAAAATCCCAAAGCTCGAAAATATGAACTTGGACATTTATTTCGCAAACAATATATTCGGTACTCTAGTAAATCTTCAAAACATTTGGAATTTATTTACTATATTATTAATATATATTAATATATATATACTTAATATATATAAATATAATATATATATAATATAATATATATATATATATATATAATATATATTTCTGACTACAAAGCGTAATTACGCAACTTCTGACGTCACAGTCAAACGTGACCCATGAAGAGTCTGACGTTGGACTATGACGTCACATATGACGTCACGCGCTTCAGGTATATCTACATACGAACGAAGCTCCTTTGGAATGTAAATCTTATATATATATTATATATACTTATATATATATATATTAATATAATTATATATATATATATATATATATATATATATATATATAATTATATATATTAATAAATATATATATATATATAATATAGATATATATAAAATATATACTATAATATATATATAATAATATATATATATATACATATATAATATATATAATATATATATATATATATATATATATATATATATATATATATAATATATTATATATATATATATATATAAGATATTTATAATATAATATATATATATATATATATATATAATATATATATATATAATATAATAATATATATATTATAATATATATATTAAATATATATATATATATATAATATATATATAATATATATATAAATATATAGTATATATATATAAAGGAAAAAAGTAAACTGGAAAGTGGGAAAGGATTAGCATTTTTCCTATAAAATAAT
>JABUQX010075553.1:15000-17500 GCA_015478945.1 Trachelipus rathkii
GTATCATAGAAACATAGAAGCTACCAACTGAAATAATAAAAAAAAAAAAGGCAGGTTAGATTGTAACCGATGTGAGTTTATTTAGTCAGTAAAATTTGTCTGCAACAGAGGACGGAAGAAACCAAAGTAAGAAGATAACAAGTGCCTGCAAAATTTAAAGTTAGTTGGGAAACAATTATCATGATAAAAAAATACTTATCTATCCAGTAAACGGTAAGATAAGTTATGGACTATTATTTAAAAGTTCTTGTAGTTTATAATATTTAATTGTGTTTATTTTAGTATTTGATGATATATTTGTTTTGATGATATATAGTGTTTGAGAGTTCCCCATATATTAAGTTCTTAATTTAAGAATATAAACGAAAGGCCATTTGTTTTTTGAATATCCAGGCAAATAAAACCAAGAAAAATTATAAAAAATGGCACCAACGGATGATATTGTTTTTTTTAAGAAGATATCGAGATCAATTTTGGCAGTAAGTTCACAACAAAAGTTGAAGAAATTTTGGAAAGAGGAAATTATTTTGAGGACATCTTCAGCGAAACTCTAAATGAGCCTCCTTCACTTGCTATAAATGAGTTAGACTTGGAAGAAATTCAAGAAAATATCCTGAGCAGGCAAACTGAAAACTCAAATTTTATTCGACCAATTGAAAGTGTTGAGATAAACGATTTTGATATTAATTCCAATAGCAAAGAATATGAATCTGATAAAGATCTTATTGAAGGAAATGGAGACGAACTAAAAGAGACTCAAAGAATTTCTATCTTCTTCCATCTTCTGAACTGGGTATAGACTCAGAATCAGAAAAATTATGAAAAATATCAAGAGGCCACACCAGAATTTCCCATTTTAATAAATAAAGATAAACCAGACACAAATATTGTGGTTCTTCAACATGGAGAAACTTTGACCATTATGGCTCAGGGTAAAACACCTACTTTCTGAAACTGAGTATAGACTTAATTGACAAAAATCAGAAAGCTATGAAAATATCAAGACGCCACACCAGAATTTCCCATTTTAATAAATAAAGATATACCAACACACATATTTGTGGATTCCTCACACGATACAGAAGCTTTGCCCATTATGGCTCAGGGGAAAACACCTACTTTTCACCAATTTTCTGAACTGGGTGTAGGCTCAGAATTTGAAAAAATTCAGGAAAGTTATGAGAAATATAAAGACGCCACACCAAATTTCCCATTTTAATAAATAAAGATATACCAGACAAATATTGTGGTTCTTCATCATGGAGAAGCTTTGCCCATTATGGCTCCGGGGAAAAATACCTCCTTTTCACCAGAAAAACCTACAGTAATACCCAGGACAAGAGAGAAAGTGTAAACTTCCTGCAGCAGCAGAAACTTTAGATCAGAAAACGCAAGTCAAGCGAAAACGCTCCTCTTTCGAGACCGACACACAAAAGCCCGTAAAATTTTTAATCTTGAAAAGATGAACAAAGAGGAAAATGTGCATTCAAGATACGACTTAAATATAAATCAAAGACCGAAGAATTCAACGTATAGCAAGCAGGAAACGGTGTATAAAATTTTTGGATCCCATAGTAGTATCCACTATCCAGATAGCTTCCGAAGAAACGTTCGTTAGAAGGGAGAAAGTAACCTGTAACAATATAGGTATGTTTGTAGGTTTGTGTGTGTAAATCAAACTCTAAATTAAAATCACGTGGTTGTAAAGATAGGCCAAAAAATGATTGCGGTTTATATATCGATAGGCGTGCATAGGAAATTAATTAAGGAAAATGATTAAGATTAGGGCTCTGCCCGTGAGCGGGTAAAAAAAGGTATAAACAAGGAAGTATAGGTATGTTACTTTATTGAAGTTCTGCCAAGAGTAAGGTTGTTTCTTAAGTTATTTAAGAATGGTTCTCACCAAAAGTGTTTGAGAGTTCCCCATATATTTTCTTAATTTAAGAATATAAACGAAAGGCCATTTGTTTTTTGAATATCCAGGCAAATAAAACCAAGAAAAATTATAAAAAATGGCACCAACGGATGATATTGTTTTTTTTACGACGATATCGAGATTAATTTTGGCAGTTAAGTTCACAACAAAAGTTGAAGAAATTTTGGAAAGAGGAAATTATTTTGAGGACATCTTCAGCGAAACTCTAAATGAGCCTCCTTCACTTGCTATAAATGAGTTAGACTTGGAAGAAATTCAAGAAAATATCCTGAGCAGGCAAACTGAAAACTCAAATTTTATTCGACCAATTGAAAGTGTTGAAATAAACGATTTTGATATTAATTCCGATAGCAAAGTATATGAATCTGATAAAGATCTTATTGAAGGAAATGGAGACGAACTAAAAGAGACTCAAAGAATTTCTATCTTCTTCAATCTTCTGAACTGGGTATAGACTCAGAATCAGAAAAGTTATGAAAAATATCAAGAGGCCACACCAGAATTTCCCATTTTAATAAATAAAGATTTAATAAATGAAGATAAACCAGACAAATATTGTGGTTC
>JABUQX010075553.1:22500-25000 GCA_015478945.1 Trachelipus rathkii
AATTAAATCTCTCTCTCTCTCTCTCTCTCTCTCTCTCTCTCTCATCTCTCTCTCTCCTCATCTCACTCTCTCCTTCTTCATCTTCTTCTCTCTCTCTCTCTAACACACAAGACAAACAGAGACACCACCACAACAACACACACACAACACACGAGTCATCACCATTCATGTATATATATATTATCATAACTATACTAATATAATATATAATTATATATATAGGGTATATATATAAATTATATTAATATATATTATATATATACCTATTATATATTATCTATATATATTTATCTACTTATTATAGAGTATATTTATATATATTATATATATATAATATATATAGTATATATTACAAGTATATTATATAGTATTATATAGTATAATCTCTACCTACACCATATATATATATTATATAAAATTAAAAAATAATATATATTATAATAACCCGTAATATATATATAATATTAGATTTTGTATTAGCGTTAGATGAAGAAGAAAAATTAACCAAATTTAAGGAGAAGTCCCAGAAATTGCTTATTAATCAAATAATATAATTAAAAGGAAAAAAAATTAATAATCAAGGCAGTGAAGAATATTTGATGAATTAAATCAGCTTACCTTGAGATATTTTATTACTTTAATTTAATTATTTATTAGTTCTTAATTATTAATTTAATATAATTATTTATTATTATTATTATATTTATTATGAAGTCCCAGAAATTCTATTATTATATTACAATAATGATTATTAGTATTATTATTTAATTGATTTATTTAATTATAATTATTGATACACTAGAGTCACCATTATTGTTTAAATAATTATTTCTGTTATTCCATAATTATTATTTTATATTCACTTATTATTATATAATTATTATTATGTCATTCATTCACTAATATTATTTCACACTAATTATCTAATTATTGATTGAAATATATAATTATTTAAATATTCTTCTCTCTATTATTATAGTAAATTATATTTAAGTTTTGTGGATAGTACTAATATATATTACTCCGTATTAATTATTAATCATGATTTTTTATTAGTAATTGCGATTTACTGATTTACTCTTATTCAATTCGTATCATTCCTGGCCTGACTTATTCTAACTCAAGTATCAATTTATGCTAATTCCTATATCTACTTTATTTTTCATTTTTCAGAAATTTTTATGAAACAAAATAAATTTTTTTCGTGCCTTTAAACCTTCTTTAGATCTCTTTATAAATAAGAATATTATTTTACAGTTCTAAATCTCGAGTATTTATATAAATAATAATATGATATATAATATATATATAAATATATATATATACTATATAGTATATCATATATATATATATATATATATTATATATTATATATATATATATAATGATATGTAATATAAAGTATTATAATAAATATATAATAAATATAATATATATAATTATATATATCGATATATATATACTCTCACTAAATATATAAACAATATATATATATATTATACTCACTATATATATATATATATATTACTATATTTATATATAGTATTAGTAGGGTATATATAAATATATTATAGTACTATATATATATACCATTAGTAGGTATAGGATATATACGTTATAGTAGTATATATATATATATATAAGTATATATTTATAATATATAAAATAATAATATATATTTATTATATATATTATTTTGAAATTTTTCAGAATGTTATTTTAAAAAATATATGACTAATAAACAATGGATAGAATAAAAATATTAAATATTGTTATTATGGTGGCGCATTTAAAAAATTGGACATCCTTTACAGAAAGGTAAAAAAATGCCTTCTCGAGGGTTGAATTTGGCAGAACTCAATCCTCTGAGAATAGGTTGAAATTTTGTAACACCTGATAAATTTGTATTTCAAATTGAATTTAAACAGTTAGCAATTTATTTTAAATGATTATTTAGGGGGCATTTATTTTTGAATTATCATAATATTACTTTTTATGTAGTTAAAATGGATGGTACTTTGTTTTAACATAATTGTAATAATATGAAAGTTAACGTGAAAAAAAACTTTTCTGTTTTTAACTACGTATTTCTATTTTTGCACTTTTTTTATTATTGGAACTGAAAAGCAGTTTTGCTTATAAGCTTTTTACTTGTATTTAGCATTATAATTTATACAAAATAATGTAAAATCTTGTGTATTAACATGTTTTATAGCTTTTTTTTACCATATTATGTATAGTAATTATTTAAAATAGCTTGATTATGGATGAAATCTGTAACATGCCATTTGGGCGCGTTAAACTTCTGCCAAGTTCCCACCCATAATTGAAGGGGGGGGATACATAAAATTGGTCTTGCAAAAACTGCATGTGTGCAGGAGATTAGTACATAATAAAGTTAAAATATTGTAGTTAAATTTGAGCTTTAGGTGTGCGAAGTTGTTAAATATAGTTGAAAGCATTTTTCAATAAAATATACGATTCAAACCAATACAAGAGT
>JABUQX010075553.1:30000-32513 GCA_015478945.1 Trachelipus rathkii
TAATATATAATATATATATTATATAATATTATATTATTATATCATAATATATATATACTATAGTTTTTTTTTTTGTGATGTATATATATATATATATATATATCTATATATATATATTATAATATATATATATATATAATATATATAATAATATATATAATTATACTACACAAATGTTATAGTAATTAGTAATAGTATAAGGAAAGTGATTAATATATATCATAATGGTAGTTATATATATATGTATATATATTTAAAATAAATGATAATATATATATATATATTAATATATATTATAAGATATATGTGATATATTAGTATATATGGTAATATATAATATATAAGATATATATATAATTATATCATATATATATATACTAATATAATAGCATTATATATATACCTATAATCCCTTCACTCCAGTAGGGATAAGACTGCACCACGAGCCTTCACCAGAGATTGCACCATCGGTCTTTTAAAAAATAGGAAACGCATTACCAGGAAATTGAAATCAGACATGCTTCGCGATGCGCAGGACAGCGTCGAGAATTGTTGTGGCTAAAAATCAAAATAAGTTGAAAAAGAAGTAGCACTAAAATATCCGTCTCTTCACGAAATAATTATCAGTGGAGTTCTTCCCGGATTGTCTCCCGAGAACCCCCGCATCTTTAGGTATCTTGGAGAGTGATCCGACGGGGGCTTCTCTCGACCCCCCTTCCGGGGTATGACGTCACCTCCCTGTCCCCCATCCGGCTCGAGCCCCCTAAAAAGGGAGATTAAACCTAATAACGAGTGTACCAAAGTGTTTAAGTCTTTGTTAAAAAGAATGGTCGGAGAAGTGGAATGAGACTTACTAATTGAAATACGAGTAGAACCAGGAAGTCCTCAAAAATAAGAAGGTCCATGTACTGGAAAATCCAAGAAAGAGGCAATGTAAATTCGTAATAACAGTTGAATTGGAGAGGTATGTAACAGTAATTCGACGGCTAGAAGATTATAGAGAGTTAAGTGCAGTGTGGGAGGTTACGAGTTCGAGATTGCCCTACGACTTAAACTTTGATCAAGGAGAGGCAATTATGTGTGGACCATACCGGGTATATGTGACTCATACTCAAAACAGGGGAGAACAACGCTTCTATTCTGAGCTAGCAACTAAGATGGTCCATTACTAATTTATAACTTATCAATTCATAATTATCAAGATTATAAATTATAAATTATAAATTATAATATAATTATATATTATAATATAATAATAATGAATAATATTACTAAATTAATAAATAATTAATCATAATCACATGAATATAATATAATCAAAATTAAGTGAGATAAAATCTATAATAATCAATATAATAATCAATAATACAATAATAATCCAATCAATCATAATAATTAATACATCCACATTAATAGTTATAGTTATACGTTTATGTGTATATGTTAAAGTCACAGTTGTTAAGTTAATTTAGGAAAACTCTATTTAGTTCTAAGTAGTAGTTAATAGTTATAGAATTTATAAGAGGGTATATATTATAATATATAATTAAAATTATAAATTATAATTATAATTTTTAAAAAAATAAAATTTAATTAAATTATATATTAAATATATATAATTATATTATATCATATATATAATTAATTAATAATAATATTATTATATAATAATATTAATAATATTAATAGTAATAAAATATACTTCACTATAGTATTCTAAGGATATAAGTGTTAGGAATTAAGAAATATATTAATAATTATAATTATAAATTTAATAAATTAATAAATTATAATTATAAATAATATTATATGAATAAAAATTAATATAATATTTAATAATAAATAATATATAAATAATAATATATGAATAATTATAATTAATAATATATAATAATAATCAATAAACAGTTTTTAAAATTCTAGCGATAACTCACTACTGGTTATAAAACGAATTAATAAATAATAATAGGTAAATAATATTTCTAAAAGGGAATATTTCGGGGATAATTTTAATCGTTCGCTATTATCGGAACTTCCTATTAACCTCGGAAATTCTAAATAATCAAAATAATAAAGATTAAAATAATAAAGTAATATAGGCTCTAAATAAGTAACATTATTCATGTGCTTTCTTGTATTT
The DNA here is from genome assembly GCA_015478945.1 of Trachelipus rathkii. Taxonomy (NCBI): domain Eukaryota; kingdom Metazoa; phylum Arthropoda; class Malacostraca; order Isopoda; family Trachelipodidae; genus Trachelipus; species Trachelipus rathkii. Next base: position 32,141 of record JABUQX010075553.1, read on the forward strand.
TTAACCTTTGTATAATGAAACAATATTACTATTTTGCACACAAGATATTAAGTAAATTTAGTATTATGGAGTTTGTGTATTTCTATTTTTCAAGTATTTCTTTGAAATAAGAACGACATAACAAAAGCAATATTGTAAGAGGACAGAGGGAAGAGACCGTGAGAGTGAGAGTGAGAGTGAAGAAGGAGGGGAGAGGACAGAGTATTCATAATAGAATATGGAGTGAGAAGAGAGGAATAAAAAGAGAGAGATTGCAATTTTTATAAGAAACATCAACAGATATCTCTACGCAACTGTTAAATAACATATTTAAAAGAATTGAATTTGTATTATAAAATAGAGCTAAACATAAAGTGTCATAAGTGGACTTGCC
>JABUQX010075554.1:0-5000 GCA_015478945.1 Trachelipus rathkii
CAAAGAGAGATGGGTAATTGCGCGCGTTTGCCTGGGAGGATATGGCCTTAGTTTCTACAAGAGGGAGAAATGTGCTGTACCCAAGATTAAACAGTTCAAAATACAGTGACCGGCATTCACTTCCGACAGAGGCCATAAACTTGAGTATATTGTAAGGAGAGTCAGTGAGAATGTCATAAGTGTCGGTTGCTCTCAGCGAAGGTGCCGCATATTATATTATCAATATCAGCATGGTATAGGTGTAAGTGCTCTATATGAAGGGAGTCTCGATCAAATGCTGCGTGCGATTCGGTCGCTCCTATACCGAACAGAGTCTAATGGGGCCTTGAGTAGATAAAAGATGTGTAAATTTTAAACATAGGAGTGAAGTCTCGAAAGCCCTAGTAAGAAGGGAAATTGAGTGAAAAACAGATGGGGATTGATGGAAGTTGAAATGGCACACATGCACAGATCATCCCAACGGCAAATAGACGGACTAGTTTCTATGTTCGCAGTCCAATTTCCAAATATTTACATCTTGTTTCAAATACTTGGCAATTTTACCCGTGTCTACTGCTTCAGTAGAAAAAAACTTTTCAAACATTAAGACTTCTTGAAAGCTACTTGAGATACTAATTGAGATGAAGACCTTACTGGCACTTTGCCCCCTTCTAGCATGACATCGAAATTATTGACTATAAAAAACAGATGAATGGTAATCATCTCGCAGATTTGCCTTGCTCACTTCTCATCGCCCGGATTAAAGTTTTCTAATTTAGGTAAAATGATTTTAGTAATTTATATAAATTACTCCCATTTTTTCTTAGAAATTTCATATTTTGGTCCCTTCCACTTTATATATATGTATTATATATAATTATATTACTATATTATATATAATATATAGTATTGTATAGTATTAAAAGATGAGTTTTTATTGGTTGTTGTTTATTCTTATAATACAAACATATTTACAATATTTTGACTGGACCTTTGCAGCATACATCAAATATATATATATATATAACAGAAAAGTAATATTGCAATGGCAATACTTGACCTTTACCTTAAAATATGCTAAAATAAAATATAATTTCATTGTAATGTACAAATATAATATATGTATATATATAGAGAGGTATTATATATATATATATATATATATATATATATATATATACTATATAATATCTGAGTACTCTAGTATTAATATAATATATATGAGGAATAATTATATATATTTATATATTATATATATATATTATATAATATGATATAATATATATATATATATAGTGGATGGAGGTCTGAGTGATAGGCTCACTCACTGGCTATATATATAAATAATATTATATATTTAAATAATATATATATTATATATATGTATATATATATATATATATATAATAGTATATATATATATATATATATATATATATATATATAATATTATAGTATATATATATATTATATATATATATATATTAGTAACCATTTTTTTAAATGAAAGTTTATACCTCATGGGCTTTATACTATTCCAAGAGAGAAACTGATCTAGGTAATTACTACCTAGGATCCGGAAGATTGATCGGATCCTAGCCCTTTGCCTTGCGAGTCTCAATTTGCCGACTGCTCAGCTATATCAGCAAAAATAATATACGGGGACGCGCAGAGAGTCGTGAGAGGAGCAGTGTATTGACTTGGTTAGATCTGCCACGGGGGCCGAGGTCGCGCAGGAAGTTGGGTCCTGGGTAGCAGGTCTCATAACGGTGTAGGAGGTCAAATGGTTGACAATTCAAATGGTAGACACAAAATCCAGCACAATATTTCTCACAGTACAGTCGGACCGCAGGGCGATTTAGTTAGGTTAGTCTCAGCGTTAGTTATAGCTCTCGGATCTAGTGTGAGTGTAGTGTGAGGGTTGGTCTAGGGTTTATGGTTAGTCGCGGTTAGGGTTGCGGTTAGGTTCCGGTTACGGTTAGGTTAGGTTAGGTTAGGTTAGGTTAGGTTAGGTTAGGTTAGGTTAGGTTAGGTTAGGTTAGGTTAGGTTAGGTTAGGTTAGGTTAGGTTAGGTTAGGTTAGGTTAGGTTAGGTTAGGTTAGGTTAGGTTAGGTTAGGTTAGGTTAGGTTAGGTTAGGTTAGGTTGTTAGGTTAGGTTAATATAAGCTGTTGTAGGTTTAATTAGTATATATGCTGGTGTTAAGGTTATGTTAGGTTAGGTTAGGTTAGGTTAGGTTAGGTTAGGTTAGGTTAATGTTAGGTTAGGTTAGGTTAGGTTAATGTTAGGTTAGGTTAGGTTAGGTTAGGTTAAGTTTAATTGAATTCTTTTGAGAAACTCTAAATAACCAGATTTTTTTTTTACAAATTTCGACCATTTGACTTGTCGATCATTTTACTGTCGACCATTTGGTATCCAGAGTAGCTTCGACGATTTACCTATTTAAATACAAAAATTTATCGACTCTCTATTTTAGTCATCCATTTTCAATTGAGAGAGAGTGAGGAGTGTGTCACAGCTTCTAAGCATAGTGTGACAATAATACAAACCATATATTGTGTGGTTGTCTTTTTTTTAGTTGTTATATTTTATTGAGATATAAGATAGTAATAATTATTTTGATAATTTAATAATTAATAATTTAATAATTTAATAATAATTATAATGAATCGTAGAAAATTCGACGTTCTTGTGTTTTACATGCCTGAAGAATATATTATATATATATATATATATATATATATATAGTATTGCTTGTTTATAAACTGTAACAAAAGTCGACAAAACTATTACAGATTGTCCATTACTTATAAAACAAAATCGAGTTTACGTTTTTTTTTCGCCAACTCGTCAATTATTTCATTTACGTTCACTTGAATTTCTCGGTGAATCGATAGCAGTACAAGACCATTATATATGTATATATAAAATATATATATATATTATATATATATATATATATAATATATATGTGTAGTGATCTTTTATATTATATATATATATATATATATTATATATATATATATACTAGTATATATATATATATATATAGTATAAAAACTAAAATTTATAGAATTAATTAATGCATAAGTATGAATGCATAGAAATTTTTGCTTGTTTTATTAATTAAATTTAATTTTAATTTTTTTTATTCAATTTTTTTAACCCTTTTTTTATTATAATTACCGTAAGAAAAATAAATTTTACCCTATTTTTTTAACCCTTTTTTTATTATCCTCGTAACAAAATTTTTTTCATCCCATTTTTTTAACCCTTTTTTTTATTATGCTCGTACGAAAAATAAGAGAATATTAATAGTATATTTCCATGGCGCACAAGTAAAGAGGGAGAGTAGCAAGGCAAAAGGTCAGGATTCGATTCGATCCCTGGTCTGCAACCCAGATAACAAATACCTAGAGTAGATTCTCTCATTTAATAGGGCAATGCCCATAAGATGCGATAATAAAAGCATAAGTATCTACTAGTATGTAACTAATATTTAAAATTTAATATTTAATATTTAATATTTAATATTTAATATTTAATATTTAATATTTAATATTTAATAACTTAATTTGCTTGTTTTGATATTTAATATTTTAATATTTAATATTTAAAGCATAAGTATCTAATATTTAATATTTAATATTTAATATTTAATATTTAATATTTAATATTTAATATTTAATATTTAATATTTAATATTTAATATTTAATATTTAATATTTAATATTTAGAATATTTAATATTGTAATATTATATGGGTATTGAGAGTGTTCTAGATTTAGATATTTAATGCTTTAATTTTAATATTTACATTTAATTTTAATATTTAAATATTTAATATTTAATATTTATATTTAATATTTAAGTATTTAAGTATTTAATATTTAATATAATATTTTAATATTTAATATTTTTATTTAATATTTAATATTTAATATTTTAATATTTAATTTTAATATTTAACATTTAATATTTAAATATTTAATATTTTAATATTTAATTCGATAAATATTTAATTTTAATATTTAATATTTAATATTTAATTTTAATATTTATATTAATATTTAAATATTTAATATTTAATATTTAATATTTAATATTTAATATTTAATAATTTTAATATTTTAATATTTTTATTTAATAATTTAATATTTATAATATTTATATTTTAATTTCATATTTAATATTTAATATTTAATATTTAATATTTAATATTTAATATTTAATATTTAATATTTAATATTTAATATTTAATATTTAATATTTAATATTTAATATTTAATATTTAATATTTAATATTTAATACTCAATAATTAATATTTAATACTCAATAATTAATATTAAATATTTAGTATTTAATATTTAATATTTAATATCTAATTTTATATTTAATATTTAATTTAACTAAATATTAAATATTTAATTAAATTTAATATTTAAAATTTGATATTTAATTTAATATTTGAAACATGCAGACATGATACAAATATGACTCTAATTCAATGATTCCACAGCATAGTTATTAATTCTTATTTCTTCTAAAGAACTTGTCAAACTTGTATTTGCTTCAAAATGGGTAATTATTAAGAGGATGTTTAAAATTAGATTTTATTACTATTTTTATTACAGTTATATTTCAAAATTGGCTTTTAGTTGATATTCCCCTTACAAATATATTACTTTGTTGTGTTCTAATTGTAATTACAAATGCAATTATCTATTTGCACAGTATCAACATGTTGTCATCTAAATACTTTATTATTGATAACATTATATATATATATATATATATATATATATAATATATATATATATATTATATAAATTATATTTATATATAAATATTATATTATATTACAATATATATATATATATATATATATATATATATATATATATATATATATATATATATATATATATATATATATATATATATATATATATATATATTAAAATATAATATGTATGTATTATATATATATATTATATATATATTATTATATATATATGTATA
>JABUQX010075554.1:22500-25000 GCA_015478945.1 Trachelipus rathkii
GAGGGTGGGAATGTAAAGTTTGTGCCGTTTCTAGCCGAGCAATCTATATGTTCATCAGCCGTGCAGACATAACACATTCCAGCCTGACCCCACTATTTATATTAAGTCGTTCATTGTACACTCTATTTGTTCTTACATACGCTTCACTGTCAAGATGCATATTTTTGATTCCATCCAAAAATCTACTACCAACAGTATGTATCACTAAAACCTGCCAAAGAACTTCCCTATTAATCCTGGCATACGTCTGTTGCAAAGTTCATAAAACCTTAATACAATTTATTCTTCTACTCTCTCTTATTTTCTTAATAATTTATTTCAATGTGAAGACTTGATCTAAAAACATTTTCTACCACTTCTTAATATACCATGTTCTTCAACAATCAGTTCCTCAGTCACTCCTCGCATTCTTTGAACCAAAATACTAGCATATATCTTTCCTATAACAATCAACAAACTAATTCCCTTTCAGTTCCTACAGTTCCCCTTATTGCCCCCTTCAATCTTTAGGAACTATATCCTACAGAAAGGCTTTGCAACACAACTTCCATATCTAATCAATCAAAATCTCGCCTACATTCTTGATCATTTCACCAGTAATTGCGTATATACCTTCTGATTTACTATTCTTCAACTTTCTCACTCCGCCTATTACCTTCTCCCTAATAATCGCCTCATCTCTAAAATACCTATATCTTCTTACATCACCAAACTCACACACATTTCACTCTCATCCCTTTATTACTGCTAATGTTATGCAGATTTTCGATTTGTTCCCTCCACACTCTTCTTACATTCATTTAATGAGTCACGAAAGTACCATAACTATATTCATTCTATGAAGATTCCCCTTATTCACTTTCTTAACCTTTCTTATTTCTTTCTAGAAGAGTTTCCTATTCCATTGTAAGTTCCCATTCATCCTCTTTCCAAACTGTTCCTTTACCTCCTTTTTTTCCTCCAAAGTATGCAACATTTAGTCTTTCTTTTTTCCCCTCTTATATTTTTCCATGTATATTTCTATAGAGACCTTATCATTGGCTTTCAGCGTACTTAACCACGGACTCTTTATAATTTTAACCGATTGCATCTCCTTCTTTCTATTCGATCCATCCTTCTCTCTCTCTTTCTCTCTCTCTCTCTCTCCTCTTTCCTCTCCTCTCTTTCTCTTTCCTGCTCATATGCTCATATATATATATGTCAAAACCTGAGACCAATATAGAGGATACAAAATGTCCTTTATGTCTGGAGTAAAGAGATGTGCAAGTGAGGGGTAGAAGAAAAACTGACGAGAAGGAAGTATGTTTTCCAGACTTTACCAGTGAAGTACATATAATATTGAGCATGGCGGTTTTAGGTCTATGATTTTGAGAGTTTGACAGAGAAATAATGGAACTGTACAGGAATTAATTCTCTGTCAAACTATAAAATAGACCTAAACCCATAAATGCTATATATGTACTTCACTGTCCAGAACTGCTACATACTCAGACCCTATAGCTACTGCCTCACTTGCATCTTCATCTAGGACATAAAAGGGACATTAGGCTACAGGCTTTGAAAGATATATATATATATATATATATATATATATGTATGTATGTATGTATATATATGTATATATATATGTATATATGTATATGTAGCATATGTATATGCTATATCTAATGATATTGACGAAGAGAATTGCCTAAAATAAAAGTTGAATGTGAAGTCAAGATGAGGTCCTGGACTGAAATAATGGTGAAATCTGTTGAGTAGTGCGAGAAGTATGTGAGTATGCTTTAAGAGATAAGAAAATATGACAAAGACGTGGTCTGGAATAAGGAACAAGGTGGAAAAGAAAGGATGAATGGGAACACAATGGAATTGGAAAACTCTTCTAGAAAAGAAATAAGAAAGGTTAGGAAAGTGAATAAGTACCATAACTATATTTATTCTATGAAGATTCATTATCTTCACAGAATAAAAATAGTTATGGTACTTTCGTGACTCATGAAATGAATGTAAGAAGAGCGTGGGGGGAACAAATCGAAACTCTGCATAACATTAGCAGTAATAAAGGGATGAGTGTGAATGTGTGGGTTTTGTGTCTGAAGGTATTTTAGGGATGAGGCGATTATTGAAGAGGTAATAGGCAGGAGAAAGTTGAGTAGTAAATCAGAAGGTATATACGCAATTACTGGTGAAATGATCAAGAATGGAGGCGAGATTTTGATTGGATAGATATGGAAGTTGTGTTGCAAAGCCCTTCTCAATGGAGGACGTATGTGACTGGAGAGTTCAGAAGAGCACTGCCCATTGCAATAGCGATATCGATATCGATATCGATATCGATATCGATATCGATATCGATATCGATAGCGATAGTGATAAATGATAGTATGAAAGAAGTAATGCAACAAAAAATTCAAGATGAGCAGAGAAAAGACTGGGGAGAAAGGACGTATGCGACTGAAAAGTTAAGAAGGGCAATGCCCATTGCGATAGCGATAGCGCT
>JABUQX010075555.1:15000-20000 GCA_015478945.1 Trachelipus rathkii
GGCCCACCCAATAAGTGGATGAGCCCTACACTGACGATATGCCATAGTGAGGGTCCGTCGCGGTCCCGTGAAGCTCTAGGGTGGATTTCCGGACTGCGACGAGTTCTCACTAATAGGTATAGAGGGGGCAAGGCTGATTTCTTTCTTTTCTGACTTTGTGTCATAATATTCTTCATTACTTCTTCTTCCGATGCATGTCACGCAACCCACCCCGTAGTCTCTGAGGAAAAAAAGTATTATGATATATATATATATATATATATATAGTTATATATATATATATATATATATATATATATATATATATATATATATATATATATATATATATATATATATATATATATATATATAAAGTAAAATATAGTTATTCTTACCATTCGATTTATTCTCGAAGATATTACTGGTTGGAGTTTTTATTTCCATTTTTAATTTGGATTGAAGATGTCATAAATTTGTGATATAAGTTTCTTTTTCTTGTTCTTGATTTGTTCTTGTTCATATATATATCTTTCTTTATTTATTCCTTCTTGATTTTTATTATTTGTTACTTTGTTTATTTTTTATTTACTTTTACTTTTTTATAATATTTAAATTTTATTTCTTTATTTTTAACCATAAATTACTTATTAAGATTATAATCAAATTTTCACCTATATTATAATAATTCTATATCAATTTTTGCTGGAATGAGAAGAAAGGATTAAAAGAATTTATCATTCTTCCACCTCTCTGCTTCTTCAAATTTGTTTTTTGTCATCTTACATTTGAAGAAGTTCTTATTTGCTGTTTTATTTTCATTTTCATCCTTTACTCTTCTAGAGATTACATTTCTCATTTTTTTATTATGTAATTCTTTGGTGAAAATATCAGCAAATTGATCATTACTATTCACCCATTCTATTTTGTGTACTTCTTGATTATTTAGATATTCTCTTATTGCTGATATGATGATCCTCATGCTTTTAATTTTTGATTGTCTTTCTGACATTAGAGTATCTACAAGTGTCTTACTATCTGTTCTTATAATTATAGGTATCTTATTATTATTAATTTCTTCCCACATTTTTTGAATATATAATGTTTGTTCAATGCCTTCAAGTAAACTATTTGCCTCTGCTTGTATAACTGAATGATTCACTTTCTTTGATTTATTTGATTTCCACATTATGGGTATCATTTTTCCTTTTTTATCTACAGCAAAAATAATGCATCCTAGTTGTGTTTTATCTCCTTCTCTATTAGCAAATGATGAATCACAATATGTTATTAATTTCTCAATCTTCTCATTATTTATTTGTATTATATTTAATTCATTTCTGTATTTTTTTATTAATCTATTAAGTTCTTTATAATCTTTAATACTCAGTTCTTTTTCTCCCTTGCTCATTTTACTAACTATATACGCTAAATCTGGTCTTGTATTTCTTGCCATCCAATTTAATTTACCTATTAATTGTTGGTATTCTTTTACTTCTCTTTTATTAAGTTTTCTATTTTCTTTTGTTTTTATTTCCTTAATTGTAATCTTCTCCCAGTAATTATTTTGCTCCATTATTATCATGTTTTCTTCCTGACATAATTGAACTCCTAAATATTTAAATGATTCTGAACTACTTTCTCCTATTTCAAAGATATTTTTTAATTTATTTATTATATTGTTTTCAAATTTTTTACTTCCTACCCATAAAATATCATCTACATGTGTACATAATAATCCGTCTATATTAATTGAATCTTTCATTATAAATAGTGTTGGTTCCATTTTACTTTGTTTTAAACCTAACTTAATTAATTGTTTTTTCAATGATAAATACCACATCATGGCAGCATCTTGTAATCCATATACGGTTTTATTCAGTCTCCAAAGTTTACCATTGTCAAATTCTGGTGGAGGTTTTAGATATACTTTTCTTGTTATTGTATCTCCTTGTAAGTATGCTGCTGAAATATCCATAGCATTTATTTTCCATTTCTTTTCCTGAGCTATGGTTAGTATCATTTTCATTGCTTCAGTTGATACTGTTGGTGCATCTGTTTTTTCCTCCACTTTTTCTTCATATCCTTTAGCTACTAATCTAGCTTTAAATTTTTTCTTGTTCTGCAATAATTTTTCACTAATTACCCATCTTACATTAATTGCTCTTTCACCTTTATCATTTACTTCTTCAAAGACCTTGTTCTTCTTCCAATTTTCTATCTCTTTCATTTTGGCTTGTTTAATTTCTTCATTTGAATGATTATAATAACTTTGATTTATCTCCTCACCTTCATCTTCACTATCTATTTCATCTATTATCTCCTCACTTGCATCCAACGATTCTTCCTCGCTATCTTCTTCATTTTCAATTACATCTAATTCATATATTTTTTCAAATTCTTTCAAATCTATATCATATATTCTATTTGTATTTAAATTACGTATGTTATAACATCTATTATATTTTTTACTAGTTGCTTTGCCAGCTCTACTAATAACATAACAATTTAATATATCTTCATTATTCTTTAATTTCATTTCATAGAATTTACCTGTTTTCACATTTTTTGGATCAATTTCTTCATATTCATCAATTGATGTCATTTCTTCTTCTTCTTCTTCATCTTCAGTTTGACTTTCATTTTCATTATCAGTTTCATCATCTATAATGTTTGACCATATTATTTCTTCTGTATCATTACCATTCTCATTTAAATTATCTATCATGTTTTCATTTCTTTCTTCTTCATATTCATCCTTTTTATCTTCAAGTTCATTATTATTTTCATTTAATTTACTTTTTTGAATTCTTGTTGAATGAACTTTTGATACAGCTCTTAAAGTACCTCCATGTTTTACTATGATGGTTTTTCCATCTACACACATTATTTTAGCTGGTCCTCTCCATTCTTTATCAATGTTTCTTTTATAATATACTTCTTCACCTATATTTATATCTTTTGACATGTGTTCTCTTATTTGACTTCTCAATGCACGTTTTATTTTTTCTGAACTTTCATTTTCTATATGTATTTTTCTAGCATGTTCTATTGTTTCTAATAATTCTTTAATCATGTCATCAGTATCTCTCTTTTCACTCATTATTATGTTATCACAATCTATTATGTTTGGTATTCCTATGTTTCTTCCAAAAACAAGTTGGTTAGGAGCATATCCCAAATAATTTGTTAATCCATTCTTAGCAAAAACTGCCCATGCCATGCTATTCTTTTTATCATGTCCTTCTTGTTTTAACTTGTATAATGATTCCTTAAGTAACCCTACTACTTTTTCACATAAACCATTACTCCATGGGCTTTCTGCCGCTGTACTCATTAATTTGATATTCAATTTTGTCGTAAAAGTTTCCATATCTTCGTTTTGAAATTCTCTTCCTGCATCAGACATAATACTATTAGGACTTCCAAAATATATAATCCATTTTTCGATTAACCTTTCTATAATTTCTTTACTGGTTTTATTTTTTAACCATACTGCCTGTGTATATCTTGTTGCATGGTCTATTATTACTAAAAATTTATTACTTTCAAATTCTCCCACATCTAATTGAATTAGTTCATTAAATTTATTTGCTAATGGCAAACCTACTACAGGTCTTGGTGGAGTTTTCTTATATTTTTTACATATTTCACATTCTCTCACAATTTGCTCCAATTCTTTTCTTACATTATTCCAAAAATCTTCTTCTTTTATTTGTTTTTGATTAGCATTCTTTATTGTTTTAAATAATTTTTCTATTCCACAATGAGCAAATTGTCTATGTAGCTTTTTTAATTTTTCTTTTCTATCTTTTTCTTTTATCCAATTGTCTTTAAATTGACTAATCCAACATGTTTTCTTTTGTTTTCTATTCAATAGTATGCAGGAATGTCCTCCTTCATTATCAAATGTCTGTACTTTCTGTAGATTAAGATCACAAATATCAACAGTTCCATCTTCAATGTTAATTTTTAATTTCATTCTTTTCATTGCTGATTTACCTAATAATAAAGGTATATCACCCTCTAATACATTGATTTTTAAATCAAAACTCTTTCCTTTGATTTTACAAGGCAATAATATTTCTTTTAATATTTTATATTCTGTTTTTCCAAATACAAAACAACCATTTTTAAATTTTTGTGTGTCATCTATATATTGTAATTCTTCATCAGTTAATCCACTAATCAATTTTGTTAATCCCAATTCTCCAATTACTGTCTCTATACTTCCTGTATCTATAATAGCCACTACATCTTCTTGATATTTAATTTCTTTAGAGTCAGTATATTCTTCATTATTATTTAAAAATATTCTATTTATTTTTATTGAAAAATGTTCTATTTAGTTTTCTTTCTTCTTTTTCTGTATTAATAATAGAGTTAATTTTTTCTAAATATAGTTTTTCATTATTTCTTTCTATAAAAAATATAGATTTATTATTTTTATCTTCTATTGGTTCATTTTCTTTACAATTTTTCATTATGTGTCCTTCTTTTTTACATTTCCAACACACATTATTATATTCTTCATTCCAATAGCAATCTTCTGTTTTATGATTATTCCGTTTACAAATACCACATTTATTAAAATTAAATGTTCTTTCTCTCCAGTAACATTCTTCAGTGTTATGATTATTGTATTTACATATTGTACAAAATTTATTTTTATTATACCAATTTTCATTTTTAGTGCCTTCTTTTTCTACAATTTCACATACTGATTCCATCATATTTACAATTGATTCTTTAGTTGTTAGGAAAATATTTGTTTTAATTCCTTCAATCTTATTTATAATTAACTTTCTTTCCATGTCCTTCATATTAGAGTTACTTATCAATTGGTATGAATGTACCTTATCACTTATTTTAATGTCATCCAGTTTTTCACAATCTCTTTTAGCTTTATCATATCTTGCTACATATTCTCTGAAAGATTCTCCTTTTCTTTGTTGCATATTCAATAGTGTTTGTACTTTAAGATAACTTTCTTGTTCTTTATTTCTACTATATCTTTCTTT
>JABUQX010075555.1:22500-23866 GCA_015478945.1 Trachelipus rathkii
TATATATATATATATATATATATATATATATATATATATATATATATATATATATATATATATATATATATATATATATATATATATATATATATATATATATATATATTTATAAAAATTATATATATATGGTAGTATCCCGAAAGCTCAGGGTGCACCAAAAATCCAGACAGGGTACACGAGTAATAATATCATTTTAAATCAGGAGACATTTTTACCGCAGAAATTAAAAAAAATAAAAAAAATAACGCTTTTTAAAAAATTAAAATTGTTAAAAATTGTTGAAAAATTTACAGTTTTTTGATAAATCAAAGATGCGGCTTACTCCCGAGTGAGACGGAAAGTTGCCAAATGTTGAATTTTTTTCTTTTTAAAACGGACAAATACCCACGGGTAAACAAGAACGATGGATAGAGTCGGGGTTTCTCGGCCTACCGGGGTCCCCCCCTCTGTCCCTCCGTCGGCTCGAACCCCCTAAGAAGGATATAAAAAGAAAAAAATAATATTTTCTCCAATTATATTATAAAGCGACATTTGGCAACTTTTTCTCTCGAGACTGCAGCTTTCAACGTCTTTCAAGTCAATCAGAGCCTGCACTTTTTACTAATATTAATATGGAGTTATTAATAAATATTAGAATAAATTAAATTTTTTTTTAATTTCTGCGGTAAAAATGTCTCCTGATTAATAAAATGATATTTATTTTCGTGTATATGTTATAGTTTTATAGTTACATGATGACCTTTTCGATGTTGTGTTTATATATATATATATATATATATATATATATATATATATATATATATATATATATATATATATATATATATATATATATATATATATATATATATATATATATATATATATATATATATATATATATATATATATATATATATATATATATATAGGTGATATTTGGTTTAGAGCGACAACTATCATCGATCCATATCTCAAAAACTACAATAGTTACCGGGAAAAGGAATACATTGTTGGAATCCTAGCAACATTTCCGAGGAAACTGTTAAAAAAAAAAAAAAAAACTATATCTCAAAACTACAATAGTTACAGTGAAAAGGGAATATATTTAAATCCTGTAAATATTAGTTGAATGTAAAAATGCCTAAATAATAAAATAAATATTGGCCATTTTTTTAGGAGCAGGGATAAGAATATAGAGCACATTTGTAAAGTGGCATTACATGGAGAATGTGGGGGCCTGAGCCGATTTGGGGAAATACAGGGGGACGTTTTCCATACCCCGTAGGGTGAAGCGGCGCACGAAAATGCGAAAAAGTGCCATTGATAAATGCGAAACGGTTAAACACCTCAAAATCCGATAAAAACCGAACGAAGTAATAAC
>JABUQX010075556.1:0-2500 GCA_015478945.1 Trachelipus rathkii
CCAGAGAGAGATAGAGCACTTTGTAGAGGAATGGGTATTAGCACCACCTCAGGAGAGTGATACCGAAGGTCTGGATACTTTATGATAGCAGGTCGCATTTTTGCCAGCTCGACGTTGGATGGGTCCATCAAACAGAAGCAATTGCTGGAGTGGGTAGCTGGTTGTTTCCAAATTCGTGGGATCTAGATTAAATTTCATGCTCTATCTGTTACCGCACGGGTGTATATTCTCCTATTCTCTATCGGAGAAGAAAAAAAATATTTAATTAACTTCAATAATTTATTAATATCTTTCCACTCATTGTTTTTAAAAATTTATTACATAAGTTCAATTTTTACTTAAAGGTCATAGCTATAACATTCAGAACATAGGCAAAACTAATATATATTGAAGGGGTTTATTTTGGTTTTGAATAACACTTAATGAAGATGAATATTAGATGTTGAAGAGAGTTAGCGTTGTCAACGATAAAGTGGCGTTTTTCCCGGAAGCTGCTTAGGATTCATCAGTGGTGCTAGCAGCCTCGCACAGACCACAAAATATTTATATTATATATATATATATTATATATATATTATAATATTATATATATTTATATTATATATATAATACTTTAGAATAAATATATATATATATAGTAAATATATATTATAGTATTAATATATATATATATATATATTATCCGCAACATGGTATAATTAATATATATATATATATTAGGGTTGGCCGACGGCACATTTGGTGCGGTGCGGTGCGCCACACAAATCCAGTGTACCGGTGCGAAGTATTAAAATATAGAGGTGCGGTGCGACAAAAATTGACTTTTGGTGCGGTGCTTTGGCGGTGCGCAATTAGGTGCTTCTCGAACTTATATTTATATATATATATTATATATTATATAGTATTTATATATATATATATATATATATATATATATATCATTATAATATTATTATATAATTATTTATATTATATATAATATTAGTGATGCAGGTAGATCCCGCATCCCGATGCATCCCACATTATTAAAGATTGCATCGCATCGCATCCGCGCTTTGCCTGCGATGTTATAATTGTCGAGATCTGATAAAGAATTTTATCAAAAATACTTTAAGATGAATCTGAAAATAAAATAAAATGTAAATGAGTTTAAGGCAATTCAAAAGCGGTTGATTTCATATCTTAATGTTATAAAGACAATTCAACTCGCTTGGAATGTACCATATCTATGATGGAGGAAGTAATTGCATAGGCAAGACTTTCTTGCTTCGTACAGCAGTTTCGTATTCCAAAGTTTAAATCTTATTAATCTTAGAAATGACATCATATACAATGCATTAAGCCTATTGAACATTTGAGAAACTCCAAAAAAATCAGCGGCCTCCTACAGCTTCTGTTCTTATGTATACCATTAATCTCAACGCTAGGAGCATTTTAACCATCTTCAAATGTAAACGATGACGGTTTTAAAAAATGAAAGATGTAATTAACTAGGGTAGAAAAACGCTTTGGTTCTGTGGAAATTAATGACGCTTCATACTATTGCAACTTACTTAGATTCCCGTTATAAAAGCAATTTTTTTGGTAAGATATAAGAACATAGTTAAATCCGTTATTTGTGTTGCGTTTGAAAAACTTCAATCGAACAGTCTATTAAATTCGCCACCCATTAAAAGAAAAAGAAAAAATCAAATCTACAGAAGCAACGCCTCTATCAGTAATCATAGCAGATTTCATGGAAGAATTTCTACAGTCAGTAGCGATGAAGAAACACACGCATTAACAAAAGATGTAGTGCAATGATTGAAAACTATACAAGAAAAACGATTGGATTAAATAATGATGCCAATCGAGTTGGGTGAAGGTTTAACTCAAAAATGTTTACCCACGCATGAGTAAACTTTGCAAGGAAAAACTTAATCCGAAAGGAAAAAAATGAAATATTCAGAACCAACATCTTCTACAAGTAAATCATTAACAGATTCCCTGGAGAATTTGACGTACGTCGTGGGATGGAAGAAAAACAAGCATTATAAAGATGCAGTGGCAAATGATTGAAAACTGATCACCAAGAAAACGACTAGATACAATCAAGTGTTGATCGTAGATATGGTCCTTATCAGTATCGTTGGAGGGTGTAATTAAGCGAAGATGCAAAATGTTACCACGCTTAATGTATAGCTTTGAAGGAAATACCTGGCCTGTCCTCCGAAAACTAGTGTTTCCTAAGTATAGGAGTATTTACTCTATGCTGGGGCTAATAGTATGATGAAAAGAGGAACAGACTCTCAGCAGAAAAAGGCAGAAAAATGATGTTCTCAAGCCACTTGTGGGCCATATTTGAATTTCCCATAACTAGTGGCAAAGTAATATACCATGTAAAATCTCTTTCATTACAAGGTCGGAGGTTATGGAAGGAGGTTGATGGGTTCATTTGAGTTTTGGGTCGCGTCCGCATCCTGGTAACAATTTATATTATAGATTTGTAAAACTCGATATA
>JABUQX010075556.1:12500-15000 GCA_015478945.1 Trachelipus rathkii
GTGTGGCGAAATCTGAAGAGAGTTTGAGAGGATTAGGTAGAGAAATTTGGCAGGGTGTGTAAAAGGAGATGTTTGGAAGTAAACGTAGATAGGAGTAATGTTAAGGTTGTGAGCGAGGATAGTCCTCGGTGTGAAGTTATGTTGAACAGCTGGAACAGTGTCTGAGTTTAAATATTAGGATATATATGTTGGATGAAACGGGAACGGATGATGCAGAGTGTAGTAGAAAAGTTGTGAATGGCAAAGGATCTGCTGGCAACAATTAATGTTGGTGGATCTAAAGATACTAAGATCTTCGAGTGGCTAGGGTCTTTACATGAGGGTATGTTTTTTAGTAATAAGGATAATGTTGAAATTATAAAATACACAAAACCAATAAATTACCTAGATACGTAATTTATGTCCGTCAGTCAAAGCTTAAAAGAACGGCAGTAACGCACTTCGTTATGTTTTTCTTTTCAAAGAAACGAAATAACGTAGTAACTGAGTAACTGAGTAAGGGAACGAATTACTTTTTGAGAACGATGCCCACCTCTGTATATATATTTTATATAATATATATATTATATATATATATATATTAATATATATTATATATTATATATATATATATATATATTATATTATATATATATATATATTATATATATATTATATATATATATATTTCTTTCTAGAGTTCTTTTGCAAAGTTCGCAGGTGAAATGAGGTGCCCATTGCTTGTCTTGGTCCCCAACAAGCATGCAAAATATGCCTTATAGGCCTTCCACATTTTAGTAGATGTATTCACAGGGCACTTTTTTGCTCGTGTCTTCATAAATTCACTGCAGACATACAAAATGCGTGTTTTCTGATATTTGCAACCTTGATACCATCTGTGCTGATGCACCTTTAAAACACGTATTTCCACGTTGAACAGCCATGAAAGACTGATGAAATAATCAACTAATATATTGGATACTTGGGCTTACGTTCTCAGTATTTATTTCGTCGTCTAAGTTGCTAGACCGTTCAAGAAATAAAAATATGTCGTGGATATAAAAAATGTTAATTTTCTCTGAAATGCAAATAGATCAGTTTGAAAACAGCGATGTCTAGGTAACAAAAGCAAAGTTTTAAGGCAGCGTTTCTCAACCGGGGGGTCGCGACCCCCAAGGGGGCCGCGAGCGGATATACGGTGGGTAGCGGTGGGTCACAAAAAAATATTTATAATCAAATGTTACACAGTTGTTATTTATAAAAAGTTAATACTTAATAAAATAAAAATTATATACCTTAATGCATGAAAAGCATCTTTTTATTTAAGGATTTATATATTATAATATATATATTATATATTATTATTATATATATATAATTATGTTTATATATATATATTATTATATATATATATATATTATAATATATATTATATATATTTATTATATATATATATATAATATATATATATTTATATATATATATAATATATAAATATATATATATATATATATTAATATAATTGGGGTAATTATTGGGTTGCGAGGTTACTAACTTTATGCGTTTTGGCTTTCGGGGGGTCGCGAGACTTAAAAGGTTGAGAAACGCTGGTTTTTTAAGGGAATAATTTATTTTTCTTTGCTTCTACACAGAACGTAATTAGAAGTAATGCTTTCAAAACAGGCAATTTTTTTTTCTTTTTTGTAACAGTGTTATTATCCACCTTCCTCAGGGGTAGACAATTTATACTTTCTTGCAACATGGACAATGTACACTGGATTAATGTTCCTGATCCCTTTTTTTAGGTTTGATCTTTGGAGAAATCAAGTCTTTTGTATTTTGAATGAACTTGGTATGAAACAGGATGGAGAGGAGTGATGCGCTGGTTCAAACTTTTCTGTATTGTTTGTATGCATGGTTCTAAATCAGGAGCATTAATCAAATACTATACATCGCCAGTCAAAGTGCATACCTCCGGATTGTATTCAAAGCAGTGGATACTCATTGTAGTGGCTTTCGTAAATGCATAGATTCGACGTGGAAGCTGCATTCTTGATAACACAGGTCAACGTATTTGTAATTTTAAAAATTTTCCTAGCTCAAAATAGAAAAACTTTACTAATTTTTGGTTGAGAACACAAATTTGATAATAATTTTTATGTATTAGCTCTGGTTTTGAAGATATTTACATATTAAATAATAACAAAGAACTTACATGTTAACTATCGAAAAGATATCAATTGAAGCTCTTTAATATCATAAAATAAGTACATAACTACCAAAAATGTAAATAAATTTTATGTGACAATAATTATTATATTTTGACTATGTGTAATGTTTAACTTTTTATGTCATTATAATCAGTAACCTCACATTTTAATGTTTAATCTCTTGAATGACATCTCTTTGCTACTCGCTTGTGAATGGTTTCTGGGGCGTCTCTTGTCACTGTCCAGCAATAGTCCGCAAGCATGGAGGCGTTCCATTTACCTTGATACTTCTTTCCATTCTAGATATATCT
>JABUQX010075556.1:20000-34964 GCA_015478945.1 Trachelipus rathkii
ACGTTGTTAAGTATTTGGTTTGATGGACGAGTTAGTGAGTGACTTGTCCATATTTATAGTTCAATATTTACTTACTTTTTAGTAATACGTGACTTTTTCGAATAGACAGAATTTTGAGATTTACTGTTGTGTTCGTTTATTTATATTTGCTCAATTGGCATTTCTTAGTGCGTAACCTTTATTTATCAGGAGTTTTCGATATCTGATGCCTTGCTTATTCATAAATTTAATATTTGCTCAGTTGGTTTTAGGATTCATTATTGTGACTTTATTTAACAAAGGATTGTGATATTTACGATAATATTTGGAAAATTATTAGGTGATACTTCCCCATTGTTTAATAAACATTTGTGTTAACTTTAACACAGATACCACAGACATTGCCGAGAAGTCAATCGGAAGTGTAATTTAAGCAGTGATGAGGATATATGTTGCCGACCAGGAATACTAAACAGTGACTTATTTTTTTATGTATAGAATAGGGTAATCTTAAGGTTATAATCTGAATATCATATATCAATGTTGTTAGGGTTTTATGATATCGATATTATTTTGAAGTTAGGATTTAATGATGAACTATCGATATTGGGAATATAATTTGTCGATTAAATTGAGTAGAAATGTCTTGTTGAATTTTTGTTAATTATATATATGGAAAATCTTACTTGTTTTCGCTTCCTTGATATTGTTTTGAATTTAAGGTTAATCAGGTAAAGAAAAAAAGCATAATCATTTTATATATTTAATAATAAACGATTTCTCACAGGTTACGATTATAAGGTTATGATACGATTAATCGATATTCATATATCGATATATATTTATCAGGTTATAATAATCCCTCTCACTGATTTTTTCCCGTTTATTACAGTGGTGGCTTCGTAGCGTGCGGAACGCAACCCTTGCCTGCGCAGATGGAGGAAAGAGAAGGAAGACATTGTGTGAGGAAGGTGAAATTACTCCTTATAGCAGAAAAGCAGTTGCCGGGATTTAGTAGGGGGCAAAATCAGAAAAAGGAAAGGATTCAGAGAGGAAAAATGGAGGAAAATTTGGCTGTCTATAAGGAATTGTTGCGATCAATGCATAGGAGAAACAGACAAGACAATATAGGATAGGTATCAAGATGGAAAAATGTGAGTTTTGACCTTTTTTTTTGTTCTCTCATTTTTTTTGTTTCTTTCCTTCTTTTTAAGTTTGTGGGTTTACAAACTTGAGGGGGGAGAAATGTGGCGAGATCAACCAACTAAATGTTTCTCAAGGTATAATTAAAGAGGTTAGTATTTTGAAAAAGTAGATTCTATAAAGACATCTCACAAAGATCAGGTTACTCCTCAGTGCTCAGGACGAAGGAATGGCAAAGATGAGAAATTAACAGAAAAGGATCCCGTGGGAAAAAACGGTAAGAGAGTCCGTTTCTAAGGCTGGAGCTGTTACTAGTGCTGGAGCTGTTATCAAGTTGGCTAATCAAGCTTACAAACTAAGGTCCCAATGTCGGTGCCGTTGTTAATTCTGGAGCCGTTTCTAAGGCTGGAGCTGTTACTAATTCTGGAGCTGTTATCAGGTTTGGCTAATAATGAAGTCTGGAGCCAAAATCGAGCTTACAAACTAAGTAGGAGACTCAGGCAGGAAATCGATGGAAATTATCGAATACGAGAATTCATCAGAAAAAAAGGAGGATTTTAACCTTTTCGTGTGTTCATAAGGAAACAGGAAATAGATGAGTCAATGTTCTTTCGCTTACTTGGAATTGGGATTAAACTTGGATTCGACTAAAATGACGAAGCCTCTTTCATTTTTGGAAACTATACGTTGTTAAGTATTTGGTTTGATGGACGAGTTAGTGAGTGACTTGTCCATATTTATAGTTCAATATTTACTTACTTTTTAGTAATACGTGACTTTTTGAATAAACAGGATTTTAATATTTGCTATTGTGCTCGTTTATTCATATGAAGTTTAACACTTAGTGCGTAACCTTTATTTATCAGGAGTTTTCGATATCTGATGCCTTGCTTATTCATAAATTTAATATTTGCTCAGTTGGTCTTAGGATTCATTATTGTGACTTTATTTAACAAAGGATTGTGATATTTACGATAATATTTGGAAAATTATTAGGTGATACTTCCCCATTGTTTAATAAACATTTGTGTTAACTTTAAACACAGGTACCACAGACATTGCCGAGGAAACATTCGGAAGTGTAAATTAAGCAGTGATGAGGATATATGTTGCCGACCAGGAATACTAAACAGTGACTTATTTTTTTATGTATAGAATAGGGTAATCTTAAGGTTATAATCTGAATATCATATATCAATGTTGTTAGGGTTTTATGATATCGATATTATTTTGAAGTTAGGATTTAATGGATTAACTATCGATATTGGAAATATAATTTGTCGATTAAATTGAGTAGAAATGTCTTGTTGAATTTTTGTTAATTATATATATGGAAAATCTTACTTGTTTTCGCTTCCTTGATATTGTTTTGAATTTAAGGTTAATCAGGTAAAGAAAAAAAGCATAATCATTTTATATATTTAATAATAAACGATTTCTCACAGGTTACGATTATAAGGTTATGATACGATTAATCGATATTCATATATCGATATATATTTATCAGGTTATAATAATCCCTCTCACTGATATTTTCCCGTTTATTACAATATATATATCATATTTATATATATATCTCTATTTAAATATTATATATATATATATATATATATATAATATATATATATATATATATATATATAATATATATATATATATATATATATATATATATATTATATATATATATATATATATATACTATGTCCCTGCTCTTAAAAAAAAATAGCCAATATTTATTTTATTTTTTTTTATTTATTTATTTTTTTTTACAATTTTCCTAACTATAATTTTACAAGGATTCCAAAATTGTAGCTATTGGAGCTATTGCGTTTTTTTTGAGATTTTTTTTTTTTTTTTTTTTCTTTCCTTTTTTTTTTTCCCCCTAACCCCCAAACAAAAATTTTGCCCCATTTTCAACAATATATTCTTTCCCCTGTAACCTATTGGTAAGTCTTTTGAGATATGGATCGATGAAAATTTGTGGTTTTAAACCAAATATCACCTATATGTAAAAATTATAATAATATAAAATATTCTATATTATATATATATATATATATATATATATATATATATAATATATATATATATATATATAATATATTATATAATTATATATATAATTATTATATAATATATATATATATATATATATATATATATATATATATATATATATATATAATATATATCTATATAATATATATAATTATATATAATATATATATTTATATATATATATATAATATATATATATATATATAATATATATATATATATAATCTATTAATATATATATATATACTCCTCTGTCCCAAAAGTAAGTTTACTGAATATCTACTGAACGACTGAGTAATGTAGCTTCTCCGTGACGTATACGAGTAGGTAGCTAGTTACCTAGGCCACATATTCCAAAGTGGGGTACGCAAAGTGATACTTGGGGTACGCAAAAGTAGGCTCACGATCACTGTATAATATATATATATATATATATATATATATATATATATATATATATATATATATATATTATATATATATATATATATATATATATATATATAGAAGTACATATATATATATATATATATATATATATATATATAAGGATGCATACGTAGGAGGAAAAAAAGAGGAAAATGAACAATTTGGAAGGAGGATGAATGGAGACTTACAAAGGAATAAGAAGCCTTCTGGAAGGAGCGCGAAAGGTTAAAAATGAGAACAAAGGAGAATCTGCTTTGAATAATGAATAGAGATGATGCTTTCGTAACTAATGAAATGGATGTGAGGGGAGCGTGGAGGGAACACTTCGAAGATCTGCATGGCATTGGCAGTAATGAAGAGTTGATATTCAATGTGTGTGGGTTTGATGGTGCAAGAAGGAATAGGTATTTTGGGGATGAGGTCATTAATAAGGAGGAAGTAGTGGATAGAGTGAGAAAGTTGAAGAACGATAAATCTGCAGGTATGGATGAAATTACTGGTGAAATGATCAAGAACGGAGGCGATGTGGTGATTGATTGGATTTGGAAGTTGTGTAACAAAGCGTTTATGGAGGGTATAGTTTCGAGGGATTGGAGGAGAGAAGTAATAGTAACCTTATATAAGGGTAACTGTAGGAATTATAGGGGAATTAGTTTATTGATGCTGTAGGGAAGATACATGTTGGTATATTGGTCGAAAGAGTGCGTCAAGTGACTGAAGGACTGATTGGTGAAGAACAAGGTGCTTTTAGAAGTGGTAGATTATGTATAGATCAAATCTTTACATTGAAAAAAATAATTGAGAAAATGAGAGAGAAGAAGAGTAAATTGTATTTAGGTTTTAGAGATTCGCAACATGCGTATGATAGGATTAATAGGGAACTCTATTTCAGGTGTTAGTGATATATGGTGTTGGCGGTAGGTTTCTGAATGGAATCGAAAGTTTGTATGACGATAGTGAAGCATGTGTAAGAATAAATGGAGTCGAAAGTGATTGGCTTTAATATTAACAGTGGAGTGAGGAAGGGATGTGCTATGTCTCCTTGGTTATTCAATTTGTATATGGATGGAGTTATGAAAGAATTAGAGGTGGGGTGGCAGGGGATGGTGTTAGAATGATGGAGTATGGAAGAGAGTGGAGGGATGATTTGATTTTGCGTGGCGAATCTGAAGAGAGTTTGAGAGGATTGGTAGAGAGATTTAATGGCAGGGTGTTTAAAAGGAAGGGTTTGAAAGTAAGCGTAGATAAGAGCAAGGTTATGGTTGTGAGTGAGGAGGTCCTCGGTATGAATTTTTGTTAGATGATGAACAGCTGGAACAAGTGTCTGAGTTTAAATATTTAGGATATATGTTGGATGATGTAGAGTGTAGTAGGAAAGTTGTGAATGGCAGGAAGGTGGCTAGTGCAATTAAATCCTTGGTGAGTAGTGATGGGGCCATCTGAGCGTTGGCACCGATTTCTCGAAAAGTATAAGAGGTATCGGTCGTAAACTTGGAATATAATTATAATCTATGTATGGGTTAAGCTCGAAACAGGAAAAATTTCAAGTCTCTAGGATGTATATAGGGGGTACCTCCCCCCGAGAGCGTAGCTCAAAATGTTGCTTACGCCCTTGTTGCAGCTTTCGATCGGGTGAGATTAGGCCTAAATCGAGTTAGGTTCGAGCGTGATGACGTAATCTCGTCGTAGGATTCAGAGTTGAATTTCTAGAAAGAATTGGTATCGGAATCTGAGGAGTTGGCATCGGCTCCAGTGCTGGAGCCGCTTGCGGTTGCCGAGTTAATAAACATTCGTATAACAAAATGTTGGTGTACTTTATATGTGTGGGCTGTAGTCTGGTGGATAGTCCTCATATAGATCTCGAATATTATTGGTTTATTATGTGTGTAGACAGTTTATTGAGGGTTGTCTATTGACGCGCCCACAGAGGGGGATTCCGCCCAAACCTGAAATATTTAGCCATAGCACGACGAAAACTTGGAAAAAATTACCTCCATTATTAATACAGAAAAAGAAAAAAAAAATAAAAAAAAAAAAAAAATTAAAAAAATTAAAAAAAAAAATTTTTTTTAAATTTTTAAAAATTTTAAAAAAAATTAAAAAATTTAAAAAATTAAAAAAAAAAATTTAAAAAAAATTAAAAAAAAATAAATTAAACATTTTTTATTTCTTTTTAAAGTTTATAATTTACGTTTTTTATATAAATCAAACAGCCTACAGAGCTTCCTGAGCCTCCTGATGCTCCAGAGCCTCCAGAGCTTCCTGACCCTTCAGAGCCTCCAGAGCCTCCTCACCCTCCTCATCCTCCCTAGCCTTACAACCCTCCCCATCTATGATCTATTGATCCAATGATCTACCGAGCTACTGATTCAGGTCGTATCTGTATAACATAACACAAAACTTTTATTTATTTTTGTTTTACATGTTTTAACCATTTTGTTTTACTAAAATTTTACAATTTTTATATTAATAACTTAAGAAATTCGTGTTTTTACATACCCTAAACCTGTAAATCAGTAAATCAAACCTGACACACCCTACTCACACTTTTTCTAACATATCATGGATATTTTTACATAACATAGTAATATTTAACAAAATTTTTATCATACATCTTGGGTCTAATTATCATTATCTTGGATCACTGAATTAAATATCTAACGTAACAAAGTTTTCACATCAATAATACTAAGTGGTCACTAGTCGAACTAAGAGTATATTGTACAACGACAAACCTGACACACACACTACTCACCACTTTTTCTAACGTATCATGGATATTTTTCACATTAACATAGTAATATTTAACAAAATTTTTCATAAACTTGTTAATTTTCATACTGACAAATGAATATACTGCTAAGTAACAAAGTTTCACATCAATAATACTAAAGTGTCATAGTCAGAACTAAGAGTATAATGTACAATGACAAATCTAACACACCCTACTCACACTTTTTCTAACATATCATGGATATTTTTTACATTAACATAGTAATATTTTAACAAAAATTTTATCATAACCTTGTGTAATTGTCATCCTGATCAATGAATATATACTAACGTAACAAAGTTTTCACATCAATAAACCAACATAAGCATCAACTTAACTTACGAATATAGATGTCAATGACAAAAAACCTAACATACTTACGCACGAATAAACTGCTAACAATCAAACAAAGTTCCATATTTAACAACAAGTAAAGTAATAACAATGCATACAGAACAAGCAGATACGAACTGATGCGGAAATATTCATTTAATAAATCAGTACTGCACTGATTGTTTATTTGTTTATTTATTTATTTATTTTATTTATTTTTAACTTCATTTCTTTAAAACTTTTTTGTTTTTAAAAAAAAAACTTTTATTTATTTTTAACTTCATTTCTTTGAAACTTTTTTTTTGTTTTAAAAAAACTTTTATTTAAAACTTTTTGTTTTTAAAAAACTTTTATTAATTTTTAATTTTATTTCTTTAAAACTTTTTATTTTTAAAAAAAAAAACTTTTAATTTTTAATTTTATTTCTTTAAAACTTTTTGTTTTTAACTAAAAATTTTATTCTCTTTATGTTTAAAACGTAAAAATTTACATTTTTTACATACACTAAAACAGTAAATCAGTAATCAAACCATCCCCCCCTCATCCCCAACCCATCCATGATCTATAGATCTATTGATCTATTAGGATAACAGCTGACATAAAGTTTTACCCATGTTAAGTTAATCACTACGAACATAACAACTTAACACTACAACAGTCGTACGAAATAAATAGCCATTACTAGCATCTAACCAATAAAGTTTACATGGGGAAGTAAACCAAGTTTCATTTTTAAAACATACATAATTTTCAATGAAAAAGAGCATTTAAGATAAATACATAAAAAGCATACGTTTTATTTTAAACATATTATCATCTAATCAGGGGACAGAGGATTCTGTATAAATTGAGCAAGTTCTATAATATTTCTCCAGAGATTCAACACCCTTTAGAAAGGATGTAAGTACAAATAGCTTACAGCATTAATCTATTCTTCAGCAATACAAAGGTTCACTAGTACGCATCTCTCGTTCAGAGAGAAGTAAACGTATCTAGGCTGATAGTTGTTAACGGTTGCACTCCTGTATACGTATATACGGTAAACCACATGTTTTCATTGTAAATATCATAGATTTACAACCGTGAGCTATATGAAATTAAGTCCTCGGAGTAATGTCATCTTTAGATAGACGTATCGTTTTCATTTAACGCAAAGCCTGTAATATTTCAGATGATTGAACAGTGAAACCTATACACACGTACGCGCGAATGTGACAGCATCGAGGGGTTTTCCAATAGTTGCGCTACATCAATACTTTTTAAGCATTATCAGATGCGGAGAAAACAACCTCTATTCTCGTTATAACCTTACACTGTCAACCTCTGGTAATATTTCGCCTTGGAGGCGATCCTTCAGAGGGACACATACTTAGCCTTTATCCAAGCTTCCGTGGTATCGATAATCTTGATGAATTCTTCAACCGAAATGAATAAAGGTCTATTATTTGCACCTCCGAATGGAATACAGGTAATATATCGCTGTGTATAAACAGACTCAAAAGGTATATGAATACCTAACATCGTTAGGTATTCGAAGGTCCTTGTATAATGATATTTCTAACGAGCTTAGAAGCAGAATGATCATACTTGCACAGCGAAAAATGTCTTACTGACGAAAATAGTGTGTATAAACAGACTCAAAAGGTAATGAGATTCTTTCTTGCGACCAATCAGAAGAAAGTAAACAAGTATATGACGGACGAACGAACCATATTGGTTCAAATAATACCATGTACAAGCGCTATACCCTAATCAGTGACCCTCGAATATATGCTAACGCAACAAAGTCTTCACATCAATAAAGCTAAATATATAACCTGAACTCAGAATATAATGTCAACGACAAAACCTGCATCTTAACCACGAATAACAGCTAACATTAACAAAGTTCCATACTTAACAACAGTAAAGTAACTAACGTTGCATGCAGAACGTATCCTATTCACACTTTTTTCAAACATATCTCTAACATATCACTGTTATTTTTACATTAACATAGTAACATTTAACAATAAGTTACCATAACTTAACCTAATTATCATACTGGCCAACAAATATATGCTGACGTAACAAAGTTTTCACATCAATAAAGCTAACATATCATATCCTGAACTAAGAATATAACGCACAATGACAAAACTTAACATACCTTATGATCGAAAATGTAAAGGGATAACAGTAAGTTCCATACTTAACAACAGTAAAGTAACTAACATTGCATACAGAACGAACATTTACGAAGCTGATGTGGTTTCTGTTTCACTAGAGTTACCAGATACAAGTCGAGAAATTGTTCAAACTCCTCCCACATTTCGAAACATTACGCAATACCTATGATTCTTGTTTGGTTCGTTTTCGAAACATTAAGCTATACATTTGATTCTTGTTTGTCACAGGGTCAACATAACAAATTTATTAAAAACATTTTATGTTTTTGCTAATGTCTTTGTTTTATAACAACTCTAAAAACTTTTTTTTATTTTTAAGTTTATTTCTTTAAAACTTTTTTTTTTTTTTTTTTTAAAATTTTAATTTTTAATTTTATTTCGTTAAACTTTTTTGTTTTTACTAAAAATTTTATTCTTTTTATTTTTATAACGTAAAAAAATTTGTTTTTTCTTTTACATACCCAAAAGCAGTAAATCAGTAACATCAAGCCTCCACCCTACTCTCCCTCATAGTTCCTACCCTCCCATGATTCTCGATCTATCGATCTATTGATTCAAGTCCAACTTGTGTGTCATTTTGGATAATAAACAATAACATACAAAACAAGTTCTTTTACACTGGATCAACCGAATATATGCTAACATGACAATGGTTGCGCATAAATAAAACTAACATACCATCAACCGATCTAAGAATATAATATACAACAACAAACCTAACACATCTCAAACCTCAATAAACGGTTAAAATTAACAAAAATCCACACTTAACAACAGTAAAGTAACTAACATAGCGCACAAAAACGTAACCTGTTCTCACTTTTGTGGAGCATATCTCTAACATAACAATGTTAATTTTAGATTAACATGGTAATATTTAACAATTAATATATTATACAAAAACGTAACCTATTCACCACTTTCTCAAGCATAGTATCTCTAACATAACAATGTTAATTTTACATTTACATTGGTAATATTTAACATAAAATTTAATCATTAACATTGACTAAATTATCAATACAGATCAGTGAATATCGCTACGTTAATAAAGGGGTTCCATCAAATATAAGCTCACATAGCCAGCCCAAACTAAGAAAATAATGTACACTGACAAACCTAACACAACTTACGCATGAATAAAACTGTTAACATTAACCAAAGTTTCCCCACTTACCAACAATGAAGTAACTAACATATCATCAACAAAACGTAACCGTATGCCTACTTTGTCAAGCCATAATCTCGTAACATAGCATGTTCAATTTTAGATTAACATGGTAATATTTAGCAAAAACTTATCATAACCTTGGCTAATATCATACCGATCAACAAATATAGGCTAACGTAACAAAGTTTTCACAGTAATAAAGTGTTACAATAAGCATTATCTGAACTTAAGAATATAATCCACACGCACCTAACAAGTCAATCCTAAACATGAATTAAACTGTTAACGTTAACAAGTTTCACATACTTACCAACAGTAAAGTAACTAACCATTACATACAAAACGTAACTATTCACCTTTTCTCAAGCAATCTCTAAACATAACATGTTAATTTTACATTAACATTGTAACAGAAAAAAATTATCGCAAATTTTCATTTTAAAATAAAAAAAAAAGTGGGTTTGGAAATTGGACAACGCTGACAAAAACTCAAAATCTAAAAAACAAATGTGACTATTGTAGGTAATGGACCCATCTATGCATATTTCCAAGTTTGAAGTCATTTTGAAAAAAAATTCTGGAAGTTGATTACGAAAACCATGTCAAAAACATCGCGTTTTTGAGAAAAATTAAAAAAATTCTGAAAGAATGACTACAAGACACAGAAAAAAACAACTAGAAAACAACGTTTTTTAGAGGCATATAAAAAAGCTACAGTTTGGTGTTTAAAGGGTCAAAATAAAAAAAAAATAAAAATTTTGGAAATTTTAAAAAAATTTTGCTTTGAATATACAAAAAATAAAAAATTTTGGAAATTATAAAAAATTTTGCTTTGAATATACAAAAAAATTATCAAGTAAAAAAATAAAAATTTTGGAAATTTTAAAAAATTTTGCTTTGAATATACGAAAAAAATTAATCTAAGCAAAAAAGATGCATTCGCCCGACTATAGAAGCCCTGAAAATTTGGTGTTTATCAGACAAATATAAAAAATATATATATCAATATTTCACTTTTACAAACATTTGATTTTTGGAAAAGGGAAAAATTGAATCAAATTAATTTTTGCATATTATATTATTATAATACTATTTTCAGGGTTTATAGTCGGGCATGATGGATCTTTTTTACTTAGATAATTCTTTTTTGCATACTCAAAAGTAAATTTTTAAAAAATTTCCAAAATATTTTTTTTTGAAAATTTGTTCCAAGAACAAATTCAAAACTAATGCATATACAAAAAAATTATCTAAGTAAAAAATGTGCATCTCTTCCGACTACATATGCCCTGAAAATTTCATCCACTTCGCCAAAACAGAAAAAAAATTATCGCAATTTTTCATTTTAAAATAAAAAAAAGTTGGGTTTGGAAATTGGACAACGCTGAGCAAAAACTCAAAATCTAAAAAACAAATGTGACTATTGTAGGTAATGGACCCATCCATGCATATTGCAATTTCAAGTTTGAAGTCATTTTGAAAAAAAATTCTGGAAGTTGATACGAAAAATGTCAAAAACATGGGTTTTGAAAAATTGAAAATTCTGAAAGAATGACTACAGACAGAAAAACACCCGAAAACAACGTTTTAGAGGGCAAAAAAAGCTACAGTTTGGTGTTTATAGGGTCAAAATCGGCTGAAAATTCCGAATTTTATGTCCAATTTTTTTGGGGGGTGAAAATTTGGCATAGCATTAACCGAATATAGGACCCTATCCTTAATTCAATATTTTACGGGTTTCCTAACTTTTGAAGTTAGTAATCATCAATTCCATGTTTTTATTCACAATATATTTTATTCACAATATATAGGGGGATACGGGGGGTGTTCAATTTTGTAAATCATAAAATGAAAAATCACTTCAATACCTTTAAAATTCATGCGATCGCACGAAACTTTCGGAGCAAGTAGAGTTAGAGAAGATACACATTTTTTGATAAAATAAATTTTTTGTATGGAGAACGGATTTGCCTCTGTGCATGGGAAAATTTTCAAATTTTCAAAAGTTTCCCCATATGCAGCGGCAAACCCCTTGAGTTTACAAAACATTTATTTAAACAAAAAATGTGAGCCTTGCCTAGTAGTATATGACCTGAAAGTTTCAGATTGATTGAACAGAAAATAAAAAATTTATCATGAATTTTTTTTTTGGTAGCAAAAATAAATAAAAAATAGAACTGGTGGGGTGTAACTTTTTTAATATTTATTCGATTGCAATGAAACTTTCACAACTTATGTACCTCTACAAGATATAAATATTTTATTTAGATTAATTTTTGGTATGCCCAACAGTTTTGCCGCTGATCGCGAGAAAACTTTTGAAAACTTTAAAAGGTTTCCCATGAGCAGCGACAAATCTGTTCGGTATACATAAATTTTCTCTAAACAAAAATGTCTACCTTCCCACAATTATATTGCTCTGAAAATTTCAAACTGATCGTATAAATAAGAATTACGTTTTTATGGTTTTTCATTTTTGAGTTGCCAAAAAAATTTTTTTTAATGATTGGTGTCATGCAACATTTTTATTATACAACATATAGAAATGAAACTTTTAAGGCCTTTATAACTCGACCATATACACATAATTGTATTAGATAAATTTTTGTGCGCCTTAATGGTTTTTGCTGCTACTTCACGGGAAAACTTTTTAAAATTTATAAGTTTTCCCATGAACAGCGGCAAAAGTGTTTGGTATACAAAAAAATTATCTTAACACAATATGTGTGTATCCTTTCCAATTATACATGCTCTGAAAGTTTCGTATTAATCGGATTTAAAATAAAAATGTTATTGCGAATTTTCTTTTTTTAGTTGCAAAAAAAGAAAAAAAAAAAAATTCAAATAATTGATGGCATATAACTTTTTTACTACTCATCTGATTATAATTAAATTTTTACAACTTGTAAAAATTGGCGAGATACACATTTTTTTATTTATAAAAATTTGTTGTATACCCAACAGTTTTGCCGCTGCTCACAATTCAACTTCATGACTATTTTACTTAATTTTTTTTTTTTTTTTTTTTTTTTTTTTTTTTTTTTTTACATTGAGCTGCTATTTTGGGGTATAACAAAAAACCAACACTATTTTATACTTTTCTTTTTTTGTTTTCAATTTCGTATACATTGATCAACATTTTGATGTATGATTCATGCAAATATAAAAGCTTTTGTTATATGTCGGATAACTTTTAAATTTATGGAGGAAATTTTTTTTTTAGAATTTAGCAAAAAAATTTGAAAATTTTTTTTCTCTATATATTGCTGCTACTTGTAAGTTATTTCATAAAACATATGTGTATAGCAAGTATTTTAGTGAAATCCGCTTGCAAAAATCTTTTGTAGTTCAGCAGAAATTCACTGTTAAAAATTGCTGATTAAAATGCTGATTCATGATATTTGGGAAGAAATTACACAAAATCTAAACACTTTTTTTGCATGTGTCATAAAAATAAATATTGTAGAGAAATCTTTTCTCTTTCGAATGGGGTATAATTTATCCCAAACAAATTACATGATGTTGTCCGCAACGTCTTAAGTGTAGAATGCAACATTCCAAAACAAATTGACATCAGAGAGGTAATTAATATCATTTGCATCATTTAAAATGCAAGACGGAAACGGCGATTTCAGAAGTATTAAATAAACATTTGTTAATTATTACTCTATTACTACTTTATAATGATGTAATTATATATATAAATAAAAATGTTATTATGATATATATAATTATATATATAGGTGTAATTTTTCATTAGTCTTATTATTTCTGAGATTAAATTATATATATTATAATTTTTCGGTGAAACAGAGTACTAACTGTATATGTTAAACGCAACTTAATATGCTTATGGTAACATAATCCGTCAGATACTTTCCATGAAAAAATATTTTGTTTTGAAATGAAGAGTTATATATTATCATTTATTTTCTTTACATATATTTAATTCATTATATATATATATATATTATAAATATTTAAATATATATATATAATATATATATTATATATATATATATATATTATATATATATATATAATATTATATATATATATATATATATATATATATATGGGGCCAAAATTAAAATTTTGCGGGGGGCCCGACAATTTTGCGTTACGCCACTGAGAGAGACCGCCGGTTCAGTGTCAAAGTGATTGCAGAAGAAACTGGTTTGGATAAAAATGCAGTTCAAAGAATTTTAACGAACCATTTGCACATACGAAAAATTTGTGCAAAACTAGGGCCAAAGACTTGTCTTTGGAGGAGAAAGCGAACGGGGTCAGTAGTAGGACGGCCGATTCCGGACACCGTAAGCTCGCCCCCTTTTTGACCTGACCGACGACAAAAACCCACCTGACCTTTTTTTGACCGCGACCTTTTTGAGGCCCTTGACCTTTGGGGAACCCAAATTTTTTGGGAACACAAAATTTTTTGGAACCCAAAATTTTTTAGGAACCCAATTTTTTGAGTGGGCCAATTTTTTTTTGAGAACCCTCTTTTTTTGAGAACCAAATTTTTTGAGAACCTAATTTTTTGAGAACCCTCAAGAAGGGTTGTGCCAGACGGATGCGAAGCATCCGTCGTACGTGCCCACCCTAATTTTTTGAGCACCCTAATTTTTAGAACCCTAATTTTTCGAATCAAACCTTTCGGTCTTCCATGAGGTCATTTTGCCACCTAATTTTTGGCCGGCCTTAGGGGCTTGCCCTTTTTTGATGTCTTACCCTTTTTTGTCTTTCCCCTTTTCTCCAAAGCTTGACAGAAACCATGGGTCAGTTTTGGACCCACGGTAATTTTTTTGTCTTCCTTTAAGGGGCCTTAGCCTTTTTTGATGTCTTAACCTTGGTTGACCATGATATTTCGGCTTGACCTTGCCAATATACCATGTCCATTTTGGCCG